>JACSZP010020005.1:608-11265 GCA_016161895.1 Pinna nobilis
CCAAGCCACGTCGCGGTTGGCTCTTCTTGTCTTTAAAACGAAAGAATTAAAAACCGAGGCCCCGTGTCTCAGTAGGTGTTGGTTCCTTAAAGAACCCTCCCTCCTCTACGGTCATAGGTGACAAGCATATGCAAAATGTGTCGCCTTATACTGACACACCGCGATGCCTCCATATGAGTGAAAGATTTTGGAGATGGATGTTAAACAACAATACAGTCAACCTGTCAATAAGGAATACACCATTTTATTTACCCGGCCAATATTATCGTGTGGTGCATTGATAACCCAGACTTTGACCGCTACAGTTGCATCTCGTTCTCTTTATTTGTGGCTTGGCGTCATTTACGTGCGAAGGTATACCAAATGCAGAAGGAAAACCTATCCTGTTATGCGTACATACACTCCATACTTTGTTGTATTACCTTGCATACGATTTACTTAAAAATTGCCCATCACCAAGATTCAACAACAACAACAACAACAAAAGGTGACCTGTAAAGGATATTTCTTATACACCTGATGGCTTGAATATAATAGCATAGGTGTGAAAGATATTTTTGTAAGAGTACAGCTAAAATAGACAGAGAGTATCGCTTTCTTGTCAGTTCCCGTGACCTCCAGGTTCGGGATTGAATTGAATTTGTGTGGGTGTAGCGTTACACTGTCTCGTGTTACCTGTCTGAAATCTCCAATGTACTATTTCATTACCCGGTATCACCAGTGGTGACAAGTGATGTAAAAAGAATTCCCTAAATATTTTGTGTTACAAATTGGAATGTGTAAAATGAGAACGGTACTAAATGTCATAAAATTTTTCGAACGGTACTCCAACTCAATAAACTGGTTCTCTTTCCGTAAAAGATAATTTGTGTTGTTGCTGATTGTCCCCTTTGTAAGTCTCTTAGTCATATGGCCATGCCATCATTTGATTATTCTGGTCTATGATCGACACTTGACCGTTGATCTGGTAGAAGTTTTTCTTTAACGTAACAATACTGTTTTATTTAGACCTCTGTATCATTCAAGGATCGTTTTGCAGGCTCTAAACCAACCACGACCGACCAATGCATTTGTTTTATCTGTCTTTCAGATAAGACAGTACTTGATTACGCATATATGGTTATTTTCACCCCGTGTTCTTTTCGTCCAGAAGCAATTGCACATAGTTTCGCCTCGTTTAAAATTCGCCCAATCTCCTCAAAATTATATTCAACTAAAACATGTATACCGTTTTGAAATCGTCCGGTTTTGAATTTGTCCAATGATGATGACGGCGAAATTGGCGAAAAATAAAACGGGCACGCAAATTTCCCAGTGTACAGTTTTACATTGGCACTAGTGGAACAGTCTAATAACATACCAGAGATAGCAGGGGAGATATGTGGACTGTTGTCCAATGTAGCCAAAATCAATTATATATAGGGCCTATACTTTAGCATTCCTTAAATGGAGAAACAGGAAAACAGAGGTTGAGGCTGCCTACATACAGTATTTGTTTGGCTCAATTAATGTTCTCATACCGTGTGAAACCCTGGAGCATATTTTAAAGTTGCCTTTAAATGCTTATCAATGTTATTTTGCCACACTATACCTTGAATAAAGTTGAATGTATAAAGGAATAAAATTAATTTTTACCTATGTTATACGATATAACATAACTTGAGAGAGTTTACGCTTTATAAATCTCTAAATTATTATTAATTTTATTAAAAGCGTAAACTGCCCCAAGATTTGTTATATTATATAACAGAGGTACAAATAAACTTCATTCTTAAAATTGAACTTAGTAATGCAAAATTTAACTCATAGATAAGCTAATCCTATGAATTTTCAACATTAATTTGTATATTGCTCTCGGGAAGATTTACCTGGATAGCAACACCTATCTTGAGCCTCCTTCTGCGGTGATGATAATGCACCTAGATTTATATCTATAGATTTGAAAATTCTGGGTCTGCATCAAATAGTTCTTTTGATGTCTGATCCCAGTAAATTTCCTCATTCGAATTTGACACATTGTCATTAATCAAATCGAAAGTGTCAATTTTTGTTTATTTATTACATATTGCTGACGTCAAACACATGGAGACTGTCATACATTTACTGAAAATTTGCCACATCGTTGCAAATTGTTCATAATTTCTTACATGAGCCAGATGTTTACATCATCTCCTTACATTGTAGGTAGATTTAAGTTTTAAGTGACTACTAGATTTCACTTAACACTAAGTACATACACTAGAAGTTCTAAATTTGCAAGACTTCCTGTAAACATAAGTACTTCAGCCTGGTTGCTAAAGTCGCGTGTCCTTGAAATCAAGTCATATTATACCAATATAACGGATGTTGTTAAACAAGTATTGACCAATCAAAACGCAGGATCCAGAGATTAAATTATCATAAAATATCATTTATGCAAATGTACCTTGTTAACTGCATTAATACAATTTCGTGACCGAATTATTTCTATGAATTTTGATGTAGTTTTTTTNNTTATATAGATGTTCAGACCTTTTCATTTATTTTCAGGTGCGTTTATGATACCTTACGTGATATTCATGTTCTTGGCTGCTCTTCCGTTGGTGTTCGTGGAGTTGTCATACTCTCAATATTCAAATCTTGGTCCTGGAAAAGTTTGGATTTGTTGCCCTCTGTTTAAAGGTAATGAATCGTACTTGACTGGAGGAATCCAGTTGGACTCTGATATGAAATACATATATTGAGCATTTAATCCGTGTGTGAAAAGGCATGAAATACACAAGAGCGCACAAGAAGAATAGAATCTGTCACCACTTTGTACAGGGACCGAAAAATCTCACCCTAGTGTCAAAGTTTTGCAGTCCAAGAGGAGACGAGCCGAGTTGTGCATGTTGCTAATCTTAGATACGTGCTCAAGGATGGGATTCCTCTGTCTCTGTACGTAGTAGTGATTGGTTATTTTTCTCTCACTCTCAAATCACAGTTTCTACTGTGGTCAAATAAAGTATTTTTACATATCATATGTACACTGTATTTAAACGGATGAAATACGCCAAGAGTACGTCAAAAATGTGGCTTGTTACGTCGTTTGAGAAATGCACGTTGGATGCGAGACAGAGATATATCAGAACGGGTAAACAGACGAATTTTTCTAACCGGGGTGGGAGAAAAGAGTAGTCCGAGACTGATTTATAAAGGATTGTTTATTAGTTTGTATCCTTTGAGACACCAATCATGCATCAAATTACAATCCTTGTACTTTTATGAGGAAGTTAGAATACCACTGAAAAAATATCCATAACAGGAAGTAAACTTTTTGGAACCTTTGTTGTGATTTCGCGTATTAAGCCGATTCTAGACGGACATGGAACAACGAGAAAATATCCTAATGTATAATGTTGGACTTGGATTCTCGATTATCTTTTGGTACACCATACTTTTTCTCGTTTAGGGATCGGGTACGGGATGGTTACATTGACAGGGATGGTCAGTCTGTATTATAACGTCATCCTGGCGTGGACGCTCTTCTATCTCGGGATGTCTTTCTTTCCAACGATTCCTTGGAGTCACTGTGACGGTGATTGGAACACACTCAGTTGCTATATGAGAGGGTGGCCGGTAAATGGAACTGACATCAACAACACGTATATAAACTCGTCTGAAACCAGTACGGAGTCAATAAGGAAAACTGCGACGGAGGAATTCTGGGAGTACGTATTCAAAAATATAAAAATTTGGATATATTGAATGGGAATTAATTTCAAAACTGAGTTGCAATTGTTATTACTAGTATATGATTTCTCGGATTTGAAATATAGTTGACACGACGTTAGCCGCATATGGAGCAGGAGTTACTTACTCTTCCGTAGCACCTGTACTCATCTCTTGTTTAAGTAGGTTCGTGTTATTTTTAGTTTTAAGTGTAACTGTGTTTATTACAGCTTGTAGTTTCTCAATTCAGAAGGTTCTGTTCTCAATTCAGAGAGTTCTGAATTAAATATTTTCTTTTTAAAAATCCATTGTGTCAAAATTAATAAGTTATGTGTATAACTACCGATGGTGAGTGGATCCGTTGAATTGTTATTGGTTGGTTGTATTGTTGTGTAACGTCCCACTCAAGAATATTTCACTCATATGGAGACGTCACCGTGTGTTGGCGAAGGGCGACAAATTTGCCCATGCTTTGCACGTATGGTCGTAGAGCAGGGAGGGTTCTTTAACGTGTCAACACCTACTGTGACACGCGTCCTCGGTTTATACTATCTCATTCGGATAATGGGGACGGCCAACCATACCGTGGCTTGGCCTCGAACCCGGACCTCTTTATTCGAAGTCGAACACGCTAACCACTAGGTCACGCGGTCCCTCCGTGGAATTGTAAAACAAACATACATTTTATATACAATGCTATGTAAGTGAATAGATCCATGATGTTAATTAGTGAGGCGTTCTCTTTTTTAGATAGCTTGTTCCTTTGACTCAGATCGTTTTTATTTTGGCATATATTCAAATACAATGTAATTCCTTAGTGAAATAATCTTTTCGAAACCTCAACTGCCCATATTCAAGGAAATGGTATGACTTGTTTAAGACTTGCGAATATGAAAGGGCTTGACTAAAATCGAACTTAATATTCCAGAAACAACGTCCTACAACTCTCCGGTGGCATAGAATCTCCAGGATCGGTGAGCTGGCGTTTGCTGTTATGTCTAATGGCGGCGTGGTTTCTCGTATTTTTGTGTCTGCTGAAGGGTATTAAAACATCCGGAAAGGTACCGAATCGTTTATTTTTTAGATTAATAACATCAATTATTTCAACATTATTTGTTGTTGGTTATACATTAAACGTCCCTCTATGGGGTATTTCATTTACATAGAGATGTCACAAAAATTAATGTCGACGAAAGGCCTTAAATTTGGCTTCTTCTTGAAACTTATGGCCGTAGAGCAGTGAGAGTTCTTGCTCATACTGTGACTGGGCTTGCGAAAGTAATAAACATTAAGAGCAGGTGTTTCACCCCTTCTTATAACTCTTTATTTTAAAATGAAGTTTTTTCCCAATAAAACGGCTCTAGCGTGGAAACATATCAAAATTCAGTGTTCTAATTATAGAAGTACGGATAAATATATAATTTCAGGTAGTTTATGTAGCAGCAACAGTGCCGTATATCTTCCTTACAATACTCTTGATCAGGGGACTTACGCTGCCTGGAGCTGTCAACGGTCTAAAGTACTACGTCATACCCAGGTGGAACGACTTAACAAAATTCTCGGTACGTATAACAACCAGACACCTAATTCCACCTTACTCTGGATCCATGATGGAACTAATCCATAATCCACGAGATAACGTTTGTGTGAGAATTTTGTTTCTATTAGTGAAGGAATGACACTAGATGATATCCAACGTTAACGTCATATCAGCAGGAGGATTACGTAGATACATGTATACGTACCAGCTCCGTTGAAGATGCTAGTCCGCAATAAACACAATTGGTATCACGTGGTATATGAATAAGTTCCAATCCCCTTTCTCTCGTTTAAAACCATCACCGATTGTGCCTTATTCTATTTGTAAAAATATGACAAAGCGGGTGCCCCGCGCGGAGCAGGAGTTGTTTACCCTCCGAAGCACCTGAACTCACCCCTAGGTTTTGTTGGGGTTCGTTATACTATATTTTTGTTTAACACATCCTGTTGTGTTGACAGCTGTTTTTGTAAATGTCTTTTTTTGATTTGGCCATGGTATCGGCTACCTTTGGATTTTCAAATTTTTGATCGCCCCTTTGGTATTTTCTACTGTCAGCTTTTTCAATTGTTTTGATTATTTATACCTATTTTTATTCCAAACTTGTATAATCAATAACTTGAAGTTTCGTATCTGTCGTTATACTTTTTTATTTTCATATTTTGTTTTATGTAAAAAGTCCAAATTCCTATTACACTTGAGAGTATAATTGTTGATTAGTTAGTTCTTTTACGAAAATAATAAAATCTCTCCTCAGATTTATAAAAACTTATTAAAAAAGAAATTCAAAGTCGTTAGTATGCTTTAACAGTGAACAAATATTAAAAAAAAACTAATTGTCTTAAAAGTTTTGTTTTCTGTCTGTTTTGCTCAGTTGATATCTTTCTGTTTTAGTTCTTCAAATTCATCTTTTGTATTTTTAAATACTTCAAATAATTATGAGTGTTCAGAGATTCTTCAAATGAAATTACTGTACAGGTAAAATGTCTATGTAAAATGTTCAAAGACCAATTCTGTGACGACAATTATAATAAAATCTCATATCACATGATACAACATATAATGTATGTGTCGGTAGCTTCTTGCTTCACTACTGTGTATTTCTTATCAAAATGTTGTTTATGTAATACGTCGAGCCTCATTAATCCGGACACCAATAATCCGGACACCAATAATCCGGATGCTTCATCTTCCGGACGAACTTTCTAGGAACAAATTTTTCCAAATTGCATTAGTCATAATAGTATAAAGAATCAGCCTATCCGGACAATTCATTAATCCGGACATATTACATAGGAACGAAATTAACTGTCCGGATTAATGGCGATCCACTGTATTTAATTCTATCAAACATAACCTTCATACACATGTTTTCTCCCCCAGGTTTGGGTGGATGCGGCAGTTCAGATGGCATATTCGGCAGGCCTAGGCTGGGGCGGACTCTCAACACTGGCTAGCTATAATAACTTCAACAACAACTGCTACAGGTGAGTATAGCGTTAAAATTGTAAACTGACAAAGAAACAAACTGAAAAACTTATATGAGCATCTTCAGTTATTTATTATTTTGCTATCGATATCAAAATTGAAGCATTATTTAATGCAGGTTGCTTACTTTGACGATTGTTTGCTCTACTTTACGCTAGTGAGTGAAAGTTCAAGCGAAATTAATTCATTCATTCAGGTTCATGATGCAGATAAGAGTACGAAGTTTGCCAAATGCCTTGGGCAATTAAAATCCTTTGTACCAGAATAATTAAGTTGCGCGTATACTTTCCAATGATGAATGAATCCGCGAACACTGAAAGTAACCAAGGAATTTAATTCACAAATAGTATCTCGATTTCAATTTAGACGAACAATACCTCTTCCTGACTACAGAAACAATTCTTCCGCCCTATTAAACGAACTGCTGCTAGGCTTGTGTTCACGTAAATTGCATGTTAAAGTGAAAGTTGTATCACTTAAAATATTAGTGTGATTTTCATTGAAAATTTACAGCGGACCAGTGTATCATTCTGACCCGTTCCGAGCACTTGGTGCAAATCCAATAGGGTATTTCTGAGATCCGGAACGGTTCCGCAACTAGAATGCACCTAATCACGTGCCTGCCAAAAATGTAGGTACATTCTTAGCGGCAAATACGAAATGAATCACGGTAAATGAACCATGGGGAGATACGTAAAATGATACATGTATTTTAATGTAAGTATTGGTACGTGGTGCTAGTCTACAAATGAGATTCAAGGAAGAGAAGATTAGCCATATAAGTATTTTTTACTCATAATTTATCACAAAACACGTTCGTACTCATCTGGTCATTTTTCTTGAACCTCAGTTCACTTTCGATTTCACGGCCTTTTTCTGAATGTCCATCTTATGACTCTAAATTAATATCGGAGGCGGCCTCTGTAAGTCTAAATAAGTCTGTGTTATTGAAAAAAGCGCTTTGGACACCTTGTGCAATTGCAAAATCCTGTTATTTAACGCCCGTTTTTTAAGCGAGAGCTTGATTCGCTATTTTGTCCAAATGTGCCTAGAATTTTGTCACCTGGTGATGAAAATCACATGATCGATAAAGGTCTGTAACGGTATCTCAGAAACGACCTATTTGCAATTGATGCGATTGTTTTTCATTCTAATTTTTGTATTGTCCAGGATTTGGCGGGTTGGAAATATCCTGTTGTGCTTTTTCATGATCAAAATATTCAAACCAAAAATATAATTGAATTTCATTAAATCGATTAATGTTTTCCAAATGATACTCATTTTATTTTATCAGGCATTGCGAATTAAACAGCTTTCAGAATTATTTTCAAATCTGTACTTGGTAAACCTAATTTAGCTTTCCTAATACATGTACATTCTAGTCTCAAAAATTTCTAAAAAGTATAAAACAATGCTTGATTGTATGGAAAATCCTTTGAAAATAACAATTCTCTTTTCATAAACTAGTAAACATTGGAATATCATTAGGCTTTACTTTATGGCGACCGGTAAATAGGTATGCTTACTTCTGCTTCGCGTCTGATCCCTCCCCCTGATTCTTATAAGTTTGTTTTGTCCTGTTTTCAACGGTTCTCTATATTGTCTCTAGGGCGGGCCAATTGTTCATACATCGGTTATATAAAATCAATTAAAATATAACGTAACCACTTTTAAGAGAGTTATCGAATCCCAGAATATATTCATACTTTTCAAATTCCATGGATGATTAAACCAATGATTTAACTACGCCAAATTAAAAAAAAACTTTGACTCTTTGTTTCCTTTCGGTCCTTTTTTATATTCAACCGGATATAGTATGCAAACTACTTGGCCATGGATGTCTGATAAAGCGAAATTCGCCATTTT
This sequence comes from Pinna nobilis, assembly GCA_016161895.1. NCBI lineage: Eukaryota > Metazoa > Mollusca > Bivalvia > Pterioida > Pinnidae > Pinna > Pinna nobilis. The sequence goes on from JACSZP010020005.1 coordinate 9,190, forward strand.
ATTATTTTACTTAACAGGGATGCTATGATTCTACCCATCGTTGATGTAGTAACAAGCTGGTTCGCTGGATGTGTGATATTTGTTACTTTAGGATTCATGGCGGAGGAAGCGAACATGGATATTGGCGAAGTAGTGAAAGATGGTAACAACTAAACAATATTTTTATATATTTCAAACTTCAATTTTAATAATTCCTAGTGCGATGTCTACGTTTGAAAACGATCATTGTTTTGTTTCAAGAGAGTCCAAAATTCAATTAATTTTTTTTCTTATTCAAACATTTTTTTCACCCTTTTTCAATTTTTTTTTCGGTATTAGGTACATGTATATGCAGTTCCATATTTTTTTTGTATCAGGTGTATGTGGTATGAATGTTTTATTTTCGATTTTATTTTCTCTTTTCATTCCCCCAAGGACCCGGAATTGCCTTCATGGTGTATCCAGAGGCTCTGTCGAAACTACCTCTTCCACAGATATGGTCGGTTTTATTTTTCCTCATGCTCTTTACCGTCGGGCTGGACAGTCAGGTAAATTTTCAATAAAAACATATCCTTTTAAGAAGTTTTTGTACTATTCCACTAATATCAAGGCAAGGATGTCGGTTGAACCCCATATGCTATATTCATCTATATTCATCCATTATTCCAACAACACACCCAGTGTAAAAGTAAGTGGAACAGTCATCTAAACTCATGAATCCATAAGTCGTGTGAGATCACTTGCTAAGGGTGAGAACACTATCTTGTATTTGCAAGCATTACATGTAACAGTTTCCATTAAGTATTATCTACGGAAGCGTATTAGGGACATTTTTAATTCACTTTTTTAAAATTTTCACCCTTTTTTCTGTAAAATTTACACTTTTTATGTAAATTTTAATCTTTTTTCTGTATAATTTACACTTTTTTCTGTTTAATTCACATTTTTTCTGTAAATTTTACACTTTTTTCTGTAAAATTTACAATTGTAAATGTCCCTAATACGCTTCCGTAATTATATACCACTCGATGAGAAGAAATATTTTCAAGGTCAAAAAATTCCAAGCCTGAAATTGTTTCAAAACATTATAACAGAATTTTTCTAATTTGATTACTACTTTACAACGAAATTGACGTGTATTGCTATTGCGATTGCTATCCCTATCGATAGGTAGGATCGATCCTCGGTAGGGATCGATACTCTCTCCAGTCATCGGATCTCACTTTCCTCACATTTTGGGTACTTATTTCGTTCTTATGTAAATGTTTAGTAGTATTCATTATGTTTAATTTTCTTAGTTTCATATGTCCCCAGTTTGATGGATTAATGAAACAGTATTATACATGGTTTCGTCGGTCATACTTACATTCCTAAAGAAAAACCCCCAGACTTATGAGGTCCGACAAGGTTGCTATGTCGATCATGAAATTTTCTCAAGTAAATATGTAACCATCTTAGTGCATATCGTACAAATAAGAGACTTGCATGTAATTTACCGGACTCTAATATCTATTTTCAAATCACATATTTGATTCTCAAAATGCAGTTTCGTTCGTAATTCGAATGAGTCTAGTCTGTACTGTGAATATTGTTATACGACATTAAAATTGATACTGATAAAATTGATATAAGATTTCAGTTTGACCAAGACCCCATACATTACATAAATAAGTTACATAAAAACTATGCAAGACAACTTAGAAAATATCAATGAAAACGATCTCATGGAATAAGGAAAGAACTTATCGAGTACCTCTCACTACATGTAATTGAATGTTTATCAAACTTTTTTTTTCTTCTATAGATGGTACATATACAAACATTGACAGGTGCGTTGATAGATAATTTCCCCAAACTTCTTAACAACAGGAAGACAATCGTCACAGGTGTTGTATGTTTCCTTGGCTTTCTGTTGGGAATACCTTGCATTACGCAGGTAAAGAATGTTACCTCTGTCATATATATCGAATTATCATCTGCAAATCTTGTTTCTGTAATGCTCGACAATTTCTTTAATAAGAAATTATCCATTTAAAAAAAATGCATCGCACATAGCTATCCTACTGTGACACGGGATCTTGGTTTTTACTGTCTCAT
>JACSZP010020012.1:0-11718 GCA_016161895.1 Pinna nobilis
TTATGTACAGTCTAGCAGTTATGACAAAACTTTACTGGTGTACATTTTTTTGTTCATTCAAGAAAAGTATTCAACAGTATACACCTATAGATAATTTGAATTCAAACAGACAAACAGTCTTCCTCACATTATAAGTAATCTGATTCTAGTCTTGTAGTATTGTAAAATGTGTACACTAAAGAAACTACAATTGTTTCATAGATCCACAGTTTTCTTCTTTAATGATTGCTTTTGTTCTTACAGATTTAAGACAAATCTCACAAACCTAAAATTCATTCATCATTATTTCAAATGTCAGGTTTATATGTGACATACTTCTTCAGACAATTGTATATAACTGTAATCATATAGCAAAAAAATATCTACAGTAATTTCTTTTGCAGATATCCCACACAACCTGTTTTGGAAATAGAGAGTGATGTGGATTTTGGAAATTTGGTGGCTAACAGCAAAACCATATCAAAAGAAATTTCATTGATAAACCATGGATCAAAAGCAGGAGAGTTTAAGATCAAATACTCTGGTGATAAGCCGATTGCCATCATGCCAAGTAGTGGGTCTGTTCCTCCTAAAAGTGTGCAACTCATCAAGGTAATGGTCTATATATATAAATTCGCATTCTGGTTCCGGAGGGTATATTTTTGGAACGAACGTGCAGAACCAATGTAAATATGATTTGTTAGTCCAGACAAAATTTTGACAGCTGCTAGTGATTGTTGTTGTAGAAAGCCTGATAATGTAAAGTGATCATCTGAACAGGGGTAGTAACTCTTGACTTGAGGCTTGATCCGGTAATTCGGACGATTCGTTAATCCGGACGAATCGCTTGGGGACGAATATGTCCAGACTAACGAGACATCACTGTATATATATACAATGTATGATTAAGTCTCTCACGTTGAGATTTACAGATGTACAGTGGAACCTCAAACTATAGGTTATCAAAGTGACTACCTAACATTGATCTGATTTGTTAGATGTTCTAGGTGGTGTCAAAATAGCCCAGAACAATAATTAAAAGGAGTAGAGATTACATCTCTACTGGAGACTTATTTCATAAATGAGGTAGACTTAAAATAGGTAAGATTTCATTGTGTACTAACTTAGAATATTGACAATTTTATCTAGAACCACCACACTGTATTCCTTTAGAGAAGTAAGATTTTGTGGAAATGATTCATAGCATGTCACATTTTTTTTCAGATTGAGTATGTGACAAAGCAAGCAGGGAGATTTGAAGAAATTATAAAGTAAGTACCTGTCTATCCATCAATTCTAGTGATGTATAGTCATATTGTAAAATTACCATTTATATTTGCTACATGTACATACCCCAAATTCATTTCTTGTGATTTTTACAACTTCAAAGATCAAGTTATATCAATATTATTTTGAACTAAAATTCAATTGAGTAGAGGAAATTTTGTGATAATTTTCTTGTGCTATGAAAATAAAAATTATTTCAATTATGATTTACAGGGTGAAACTTGAAGGGCAGGATACAAAAAGTGTACATGTAAAAGGAATACTTGTGGACAGGGCTATTGAGGTATTGTCTATAGAAAATGAACAGCCCCTTGGATGTGTCAAGTTTGGCAGCACATACTATGGGACAGACAAAACAGAGTGTGCTCTGCTATACAATAATGGACCAGAACCAGTCAACTTTGTGGCTGTTCTAGATGAAGACGCCATAGGACAAGAGATGGTAGGTTTTTCAATGTGCTTGTGCTTTAACCATACACCACATACTTGCCTTTATGTGTTCTATCTTATCAAACCAGGTGTACAAACTACTTACCAAAGGCAAATCTGAACACAACTTGTTATTTAAAAAGGACTGACAGAAGTGCCAGTGTCTGCTATGCATTTTGCATATTTGCCAAGTATCCCCCATAAATAGGAAGACTGTAGAATATTCCCTAATGGCGCTATGAACAACTTAAATTATTCATTTAATTCTTCACAAAATATAGAGTCTCCCCCATAAGACTGAGAAATCTCCCCATGGAAAGTTTTCAAAGTTGGCAAGTCTACTTTGATACCAGTATGCTGCTTAACATTTTTATGTTGCTCACGGTTAACATATCTCTTAGATCTTTTGGCATCATGCATGCCATTTTATGCTTTCCAGTAACTTGGCAATGGATCATTGCATGTTACTGATAGCAGAGCAGTCCACAAAAGTATGAAGGAATAATAGCGAACAGGACTATGATACAAAAACATCAATTATGCTCACTTCCATAGCAGTCCTGAGTTTAATTTTTGTTCCTACTTTTGAAATATCTGTAATTAGCCAGCTCATTGAAAGTCAAAACTCATGTAAATTGTTTGTCACAGATGTAAATGAAAAATGAATTACATGTACTACAGAACTGAAAACTACTTAGTATAAATAGTATATCTTGAACATATCTTGATGTTGTTCTTATTTGGTATTTATGTCCGGTAAATGAATACATTTTCATTTATGTGCTCACATGAATTTTCCAGGGAGTTGACTTAACTCGTAGCACCATAGATGCTTTAAAGGAACAAGATGGAGGGAATGGAGAGAAAGCACAGGGAAATACCAATGTCATCACATCACTTATAACAGCCATTCCTAACCAGGGCATGCTGAAGCCATATCAGAAGGTTCCTGTCTTCTTCAGATTTAGCCCCAGGTATGGAAATAAACTGAAATATCAAAATTCTCCACAGAAATAGGCAGATATTTTTATATTCACCCTTTTCTTGCTGTCAATACTGAATTAATTTAAACTTCCCAAATGACGTTGAATCAGTAATTTTTTTGACTGACAGACAGTCAAATGAACACAGATGTGAAAGTTGAAAAAGCCTATTTTCCATCATCTCTTGGTTAAATAGACTTCAGTTTTTAGGGAAATTACTCTGTAAAAGTCATCAAATCAAGGAATTCAATAGTTTTAGGTATCATTTATTTCATAAAATCTGTCATTCACTAGTGGTAAATACATTTTATGTAAAGCGTTGTTACCTCCCCTGTTTTCTGACACCACCAATAGGGGCTAAATGACAATGGTATCAGCATTTTTTTTATTTTTTATTTTTTTTGTTGTTTAACGTCCCACTCAAGAATATTTCACTTATATGGAGACGTCACCGTGTGTCGGTGAAGGGCAACAAATTTTGCCTGTGCTCGGCACTTATGGCCGTAGAGCAGGGATGGTTCTTTAATGTGCCAGCACCTACTGTGACACGGGACCTCGGTTTTTATTGTCTCATCTGAAAGACAGGGACGGCCAACCGCGGAGTGGCACTGCGGGAATCGAACCCCGGACCCTTCGATTCGAAGTCGAACACGCTAACCACTCGGCCACGGAGGCCCCAGTATCAGCATTTAAAATTGCAAGACATCACTTGTAACATTGTAGTAAACCCACTAATCTACCAGTACAGGTATGTACAGTGTAGCTGCTGAGAGTGATGTATGTTTTTGATGAACAAGAGAAATAACAATAACCTTTTGAATGGGGAAAAAGTGTTTTATAAACTTTTTGTTTTTATCTGTTTTAGATGGAATGCTTCCAAAGAAGGATGGAAGAGTCAACTTACTCCTCCCCCAAGAAAGGACTTTGCACTGTTCATGAGAATACAAATCATTGGCTCAAGTCATGGATTTGTAGAGAAGGAAGACCAATCACCAGCACAGAGAGACGGTAAGGGAAATAAAAGAGAGAATTAAGTGGATACATCAGCATGTATGTGAAGTTATGTACAAAAAACATAATTGTTGTTTGATGATCGTTAGAGATCATCCCTACAGCTGTGAAAATGTGATTCAATTGAACTTGTTTTGAGAGACCGTCCTGATACAGTCATGGAAGTGCAATCTATAGACATGAGTAGTCTCTCAGGACAGGTTGCTTTTTTTCAGATCAGGTGATAGTTGTTTCGTTGAGACGGTTTCCACTGTACAAAGGTACACTCCTTTGATTAATAAGTTTCCTTTTTTTACCAGTAATTTTTCTTTCCTTTCAGGATCAATGATAGAGTTAGCCTTTACAGGCACAGCTTTGCCAGTGTTGCTGACCATAACACCCTCCACTAAGTACAATTTCAATGAATGTCCAGTAGGAGAGCATGCTGATGTTCTGTGTACAATTCGCAATGAGTCAGATGTACTTTCTGCTATATTCCAGTTCAGAAAAATAGCTCACTTTAGCTGCCACCCTCCCAGTGGTAAAATCCATGCTGGCTCTACTCAGGATGTTATATTCTCATTTGCTCCAAGCCAGATAGGTATACATCATATATACTAATTTCTCTTTGTATGCTACATGCTGTAAGATTGTACATGAGCTTTAAAAATATAAAACTGTTCTGACAGTACGCTACACTTAGTACACAGTAAATCCTTTCATTTCTTGGGCCAGTTTTTCATTTCAAGATTTAAAATGCCTTCTGGCTTTAGGTCTTCTTATGAATATCAATAACAATTATTTGATTTGATTGCTATAGGTACTATTTGATTTTATGAATTTAATATTCTACTTAACTTGAATTATAAAATATTTTACTGTGGTCAATAGTGGTTGTGATTTCTTGTGCAAATATGAATTTTCAATGATATCAAAATATCTTATCAAATGGTAATTGTATCAATTGATCAATTTCAGGGTCATTTAAGCAGAAACAGCTGATGGATGTGATCGGACAAGTGGCAGACAACAGGAATCCTACACTGACACACCTTCAGATCATACATATTTATCCTATCTTCTTCTCTGGCCGCAGTGACCCAATAAATGTCAGAAAAAATGCAAAATTCAACACTGGTAAGTATTCATGCAACAGAACTGCCAGTCAACTTCTATAGAAGTATGACATTCAAAATAGACCTCATGTTTATTTGTTGTACAAGGAGCATGAATGATAAATTTTTTTCATGCACGCATTGTACAATCATGCTTTTGTGATAGCCTCAATGACATGTTATGTAACACCCCCCCCCCCCCCCCCCCCCCCCCCCACACACACACACACACACCTGATAAAAAAAATGAAACTAACAAAGATAAGTTGACAAGTGGGCCAGTGGAGTGAACAACTAGCCCTGACATTAAGACTGATGAACATTTACAAATCCGTTTGATATTTGGAAATGCTGCTGGTTTGACATGGAGTTATGCCCCTTGCTGCGCATGTTTTTTTTTTCAAAAATTTTCTACTGCAATTTGGGAAGATTCCAGTAATTTTTAACACGTACCAGACATCAGTTTGTATTGATCATCTAGGGATTACTTAAAATCAGTTTATTTCTCCTAGGTCTAACTCCATACATAAGCAATGAAGTTGGAATGTTTGTTGAGACAACAGTCAAAGATTTAGAGGGCAATCCGCGGAATGCAGTGGCAGGTGGCCACAAGTCACTTATGCACAGACTGAGAGGATCTGTAGAGGACCCAGATGCCAAAGTAGCTTTTCCAAATGACCGGGCTCAAAGTATACGCCCTGAACATGATGAATACAGGTCAGTTCAGATTTTGATTAAGATGATTAGAGTGAAAAAAAGTTCACAACAGTTACTTCACCATGAAAATTGTTTTATCATTTTTTTAATGTGTATAGCAAATATTTAACAGGATAATATAATATTTAAGACTGTTTTAATTTGATGGCCACCTCTGTATTCTGACCACATCTGTTTTGTTTTCAGAACTATTTTTACACACACCAATCGCCACTCTTATGTTGACCCGGATTACATGCTGACAGGGAATGAAACTGACCAGAAGTATGGTGACCGCAATAGTTACAAGTACATGCTGAAAAAGATGAGGCAAGAAAGGCTGAACAGAATAAAGGCTAAGTAAGTGCACAGTACTCTCTGTACTTAAAACACTAGATAAAGCCTAGGTAGGTTCATATATACATTCTAGGGCTATAATTTTTTTTATCATATCAACTGTTTACAAAATCATGTATAATATATCTTCAGATATACTTTCACTTCAATATCATTCATTTTGTGAAGTGCATATTGAGTCAGTTTGCAATTGGTAAAGTGAGACAGAATTACCATGTACTCACATTAATGTACAGTCACTGCCACTTTGAAACCCAACAAACAATTCAGTGACATTTACTCACACTTGGTGACATAACAGAAATACTTACTAATACTTGGATTCAGATGCAAGTAATATAGCCATACACAAATATCTAAGTTTTTTTTTATGCAATCAATTATCGGATCAAGAAAGGTTTATTAATTATAGTGCCATTATTAAATATTCACACGTGCTTCTTGACCTGTTGGCTTAACTATGCTGGTAATTGGATTATTTTTCAGGGAGTTCAAAGACACTAACAACAAAGTTGATATAGGTATCAAGTCAGCAGCTGGGCTGAGTCCTAAGTATCTTACTCAGCAGGAAATCAAACCTGATCCAAAAAGTAAGTCAAACCTGACCCAAAAAGTAAGTCAAACCTGACCCAAAAAGTAAGTCAAATCAGCATTACTCTTCATCTGAAGTATCTTAAAGTAGGAGTTTCTTTCACTTCTAATACTCCATTCTATAATGTCTAATATCTTTCTTTTTTCAGGAAAAAATATATAAGTAACATTTTTCTTATCTAAACATGTGGTAAAATTGTTTTCTTTTGTTTGATCTCTCTCGTCTTTTACTATATATTTTCTTTCTAATATACATGTAGCAACAAATTTTATACATTTTTATTTTAAATTGGTGGGTATTTTTTAAAGATACTAGTCTGTTCCCACTTTGTTTATTAAGTCTTACCTGTAATTTACTGTTGTGTACTCTTCAGGTCCACAGCCACCAAATGCAGACTACAGACTACTTAGTTCTAAGGAATTGTCTGCAGCAGAGTCTGAAGCAGCATCCAAAGATGTAAGTTGTACATCAACTGACCAGCTGTTTTTCTTTTTTGTGTAAAATAATTACTTATGGTGGTGATGTCATTTCTTGGACACACCAAAGTTACTTAGTTTGTGAGGATGTTGCATTTCAAAATATTTAGACTTTTATTCAGTCACACACTGTTTTAAGTCTTGTATTTGTCTGCTTTCAAAATTTAAAAAAAAAATCAACATTTTCATCAGCCAGATTTTATTAAATAAATTGTAATGATGATTATTAAATGATTATGAACATTTACAATTTCTAGGTTTACAAAGAACTGAATGGTGACCAATCTTCAGTACGTTGAGTGTCATTTTGTTTTTTGTAAAATCTGGTCATTTTTTTTGACATTTTTACAGGTTTATGAAAAAAAAAATTAATACAAGTACAGTTTTTAAAGTGTTTTGTTTATAATTTCATCTTAATCCTTGTGAAGGGATTTGATGTGCGATGAAGGATTTCAGGTTTTCCTTGAGGGTGATGGTCAGGGTTTATTTTATGATTTGTTTTTTTTATTCCCTTTTCATCTTTTTATTTAAACTTTCTCTATCCTAACATCAGTGTGTTGTGTGTGTTTTTATCAGTTTTGCTTAGATTCTTAAGACTAATTTCTACTTTTATGCTATTTTGAGGTATGTGAGGGTTTGAATGCAGTCCCAACAACTTCAAAGGAGAAAACCGATTGTAAAAAATGGCTGACTCCACAACAGTTACACCAGGTTGTGATTGGTCCCCCTGTGCTTGACTTTGGTCTTGTTTGCCTGCGATCTGTTGTCACCAAGAAACTGAACATAGTCAACAATCTGGACCAGTATATCCATATAGTAGCAGAGGTAGGTTGTCTCCTTTAAAATTACCCAACTTGTTTGTAACCCTTTGATGCATGTGATGCTTTGAAACTGTGATACATAAATTACATATTAAAAATTGATAAATCATTTCAATTTGTTCCTATGCTTGCACACAAGAGGTGTTTCCGTAATCTCGATGGAAAAAATAAACTTAAAACTTTCAAATGCATCAGACCATGAAAAGTTTCATTGTAATGAAAATTTAATTTACAATTGTAAATAGCAATAGAAATTGTGATAAAATTTGGATTTGGATTTTACCGTTTTCAATGTTTGTTTTCAGATTGATTGCCGAGAGCTGAGACAGAGTAGTCCATTATCTCAGGTCATCCCACCAAAGTCCAAAGCTCACCTACCTATTGTGTTTGAATCAAGCACCAAAGGCAAATTCCAAAGGTGACACAGTTATGTTCATTTATATGTATCATACTTGTTTAATTTTTTGTTGTTGTTGTTTTTTTTATTTTGCTTTAGTTGTGAACAAGTCATGTTTTTGTATTCATGTAGTCAATCACATGTCATATTATTGCCTTGACAGAAGTGGGGTTTACACGGGATCCACCCCTTTTATCAGTGTGTCTGTCCATCACACTCAGCTGTTATCTAGGTCACCAATTTAAGATGGCCATATGAAAGTCATTATGGTGATATACATGGTGTATTATGACTACTTATCTATTCCTCTTAGATTTTTTAGAATTCTGATTTCAACTTCTTGTTAGTCTTTTCATCTAGTTACATTAGGAGTAAGGATATTTGAGCGCTTTGTCTGAATCCCTTTTTTAGATTATCTATTGCTCTGTTAAGTTGTATCTAATATGTCTGTTGTTATCAATAAAACATTCTTTTGTTTTATTACAGATCTGTATTATACTGTGTGAATGGATTTTACAAACACCATGTGACTGTGGTGGCAGAAGTGGTTCCAGTGGCACTAGAGCTATCCACAGATAACCTTGTGCTAAAACCGGCATATGGTCTACCTGCTGAAGCAGGTGTGTTGTTAATTACCTATACCAGGTTTTGAGTGTCTGTTGATGCCCTTGAAAATAATGTCTTATTACAATAAAATAAATTATGATCAGTGGTTCGAGTATTTCCAGCTCGTGAAGATCAGAAAGAAATGGCTACCTACAGATTCATGAAATGGTTAAATAATGCAAGAAACATTTTAGTGCTTGTTGTTTATAGATATAGGTTAATATCTAGGATAACCATACCAAAGTAATCCTAAACATCTGATATTCAGTATGTGTAACCTACATTATAAGTATTCAAATCCCATAATGTTCATTTTCTTCAAGGAAATCGTGTTAACAAATCATGTTTATTAGAACCTATTTATGATCCTAATTTTGTTCACCTGAAATTTTATTATTGTCTGATCAAAACAGATTTTATAAATCCACAGCTATACTTTTGTTAATGTTTTACCATACTGTTTTCTTTCAGGATTCCGAGGAGTTATAACACTGAAGAACAAACTGAACTATCCTGCCGAGTTCACCTGGGCTCCTAATTTAGGAGAAAAGGGCACTGCATTCTCAATTCGCCCAGCGACAGGTGAGAAAACGTGGAAAAAATACCATAATGAAAATTTGCTAATATTGCTTATCTAATGTCTATACAATTATAGTTTTATGGCTACTTTTTCTGCAAATAAACAAGCATTAATGGAATAATGAACCTTATCCAATTCTCCAGTTCTCCATAGTTTTGCAGATTTTCCTCCTACTTAAAAGCTTATTGAAATCCTTGAACTTCCAATTAGTGTCTTTCCATAAGTCTCTGTTCTTTGTGTAGCTTTCATTCCATCCTAATTTGTGTACAATTATTTGAGTACAATTTCAGTCATATGTTTAATGATTTGGCAGGTACTGTTGATGCACACAAAGATCTGGACTGTGAGGTAGTATGGCATCCATCTTATCTAGCACCAGAGGACGGCTCCTTTTCTCTGATGATCCATGGAGGACAGACATTACAGCTCCGATGTCTGGCAGAGGTAAGGTCTTAAAGCCTACAATTAGAGCAAACAGATCAGATGTGAACATATGTGTTCTAATACTTTAACTAGGGACTACGGAATCAAAATTAAATCTTGTTTTGGAATATTCATCATTCAGACAACTGAATTGATGAAATGTATATTTGTAGCAATATGATGTAAGAACATTAAGAAGTCATATTGACAAATAAAACATATTCACCATTACACATATCTTGTTTTGCATGACTTATTTTTTCCACTTCCACAGCTTGGACCCACCAATGTCCAGTTTGTAGAGAGGAGGATTATGTTCGGTCAGACCCCTATCAATATCACCACCACCAGGACAGCACTGTTGGCCAACACTGGACAGAATCATGCTTACTTCCAGGTAAAGACCAGGGATGGCACATTTGACCATTTCACAAGAAATTCTTTGAAAACTTAACATGTGTGCAGTTTTTGCATCTGTATCTCTCAGAATTGTACAATTGTCTTGAAATTACTATTGGTTTTTCATCAATATCAGTATCAGTTGTTCTTGACCTCAACTTTTATTTAAGAATACAAGAATTAAGGGACTGGAATATTCAGAAAATAAATGTTTCATCAACTTGTAGCTTTTGAGTTCAAAGAGTTCAGAGTCTGATTGTGATTAGCCTGTTTATACATCTCTATCTCCATTTTTGTAATTAAGGATTTTTTTTCTCTATTTCAACAACTTCATTTTTTTTTCAATTTTTGTGTCACAAAATATCACTTCTTAATATGCTAGACTTATTCTTATATTCGATATCTGATTTGCATATTTCAAGGTTATGGATCCAAACCCATTCCCTGGTTTGTCGGTGTCCCCTGTTCATGGTGTAGTGCCAGTCGGAGGTCATGCAGAGTTGAAAGTTCAGTTGATGCCTAGCGCTATTCTGAAGTTTGACACAAGAGTTCAAGTGGCAATCAAAGGAGGAAAGACCCTAGAGCTCAGGATGGGTGGTACTGTAGAACCACCTGTTGTGGACATTGATGTTCCCACATTTGACTTTGGTGGAGTGTATTGTGGATCTGGTGCCACTCTAATGTTCAAGCTCACAAACAAGGTTTGTATACACCACAGAAAACATTTCATTTGGAGCATGTTCATTGATTTCAATATCATACAAAACAAATTACAGTCAACTCAGCAAATAACGAGATCGCGTGTAACGAGGTATCTGTTGTTACGAGAAGATTTTTATTCCCGGTGCATTTTCCTTTTATAATTTGTAATTTCAAATAACAAAGATCAACTATAACAAGATGATTATCTTGCTCCCTTCAACTTCATTATATATGTTGATTTGACTGTACTTTGATTAATCCTTTAAATAGCTACAACCATGAATATACATTTGTCCAATGTAAACTGCATCAATCAGCACAGCTTAGAAACAAATACAAATTGAGCAAAGAGAGAAAATAAGATTTGTACCCTGGGGATGCGATAGTATTTTGCATTCAGCATGTATTAGTCTTAATTGTCCTTTTCACATTTGAACCTTGTGACACTTGTGAAACTCAATGTAGCTAACTTGTTCTTATTGTCTTATTTTACTCTAGGTATTGTTATAGGTTGCTACCCGGGAGTGATGTCAATAATGATTGTATGTGTCAAGTGTGTGGAATTTAATGTATCATTTGTGAATTTGAAATTTCTACTTTTATCCAAAACAGGCTGTGACTAAGGCCAAGTTGGAGTTTGATCTCACAAGATACCGTGACTTTACTCTCAACTTCCCGGGCTACCAGACCCAGGATGATTACAGTTTTCAGTTATTGAATCCAGGGATGTACACCGTAACCATGGCACCGGAGGAAACCATTGAAGGGGAAATTATATTCATGCCATCAGAGGTATTTTACTGATTATTTACTCATTCTACAAAATGAAAATACTCAGAATATTAATAAAGTTGAATACATGTATTTGCAAGTGAAAAGAATTAAT
>JACSZP010020012.1:11746-23146 GCA_016161895.1 Pinna nobilis
TTTTTTTTTATTTCACAGGTTGCTGCTTATGATTTTGTGATGCCTGTCATCATAAATCAAATTGGAGCGCCATCTCCAGCACCCACACCATTCCCACCAACCCCAGCCCCGTCAAATAAGAACAGTATACAACATATAATTAACCCCCGTCCCCAGCCAGTGCAGATAGACACGCCCAGGAAGCATGTTATAGCCACAGCGCTGAGGCAGCCATTACAGCTGTCCACCAATAAGATTGAGTTCTCCCTGGCCTCTACTTTTGAGGACCCTACATCATCTACAGGATTGGGAGTCACCAAGGTAAGTACCTGCTCCCTGTTCTCTTCTGTATTGTAATAATTACCTCATGTCTCAGCACTAGCACGTAACAGTGGTAAATCGCTGTGTTGTTCTTGTAATGTCTCAGATGTTGATCAGTAATAATCTGTAATGTGTAAATCTTGAAGTGTAAAGCATGACCAAGCTTAATTACTTATACTGCTGACTGTCTTGTATATTTATGATATGTAACTAAGATATATGAAAGAAAAAATAATAACTCACTGTACTACAGAACATTGTTATAACATGTTTGATATTTGTTTGATTTTCAGTACCGATTAATGGAGGTAATAGCTCCCTGCTTATATCTAATCAGACACATATTATCACTCTCCTCAACAATAATTCACCATACATTTACTGTGTCATTTGGTTATGGACATAATTCTGCAACACATAAAATCAATGTCTTTTTATGCAGGCTACAATCTTAGCTCATCTACGACTGACAACTCACTAATTTGACTATAGTTTTAACTCTTATTTTGATACATAACATGATAATTGATTAGAATTTAAAAATGGGTAACGTGACTTTTACTCTGAAAAAAAAAAATAAGTATATGGTGCCCAGCACTGGTATGCAAGGCACTACCAGGTTGTGATTTACAGAGTTATCTCCCTTAAAGAGAATTACTTATACCGGTAGTAGTGTTACATGGCGCAGTATTATTCATTAATCGTGATTCGGGGTTCGGTCCTGACGTGTTCTTTGCATGATAGTCCTCTTTTCAATCAGACAGCTATAGTTAGCATCTATAGATGGATATCACTTTATATATTTTACCTCAAAGACTTGAACTTGTACAATTTCTATTTCAATATTAACATTTATTATGCAGTATTTACACATGTATATATGCAGATGGCTTACTAACCTAACATATACTTGGCTTTCCTTCTCAAGAGATCACTAAGTTTACTTGTCGGAGTGATTTCTGTCTACTCTTCAGAATCGCCATCCACAATGCTATTCCACTAGTTGTCAGATATCTGGTCCAAAGCAGATCCATCTCCATTCAGTACCCTTATGGGCTCAGTACATTTTCAAGTCACAAAATAATAATAGAAAACAGACTAACTTTTTCCACCTATCTTCTTTCATCAAAATATAATACATGGTCATTGACCTTGGCCTCTGGGATAGAAAGCAGGCTTTAAAAGTTTCCACTTCACAGACTTCACTGAATCACAGTTTTTATAGCATTTTCTGTGAGATGTTTACTGCCACCATTTTTCTTCCATCTTTGATACACTTCAGCTTGGATTTTTTGTGTGCATGGCATGTGCTTGTAAAGGCATGATTGATATTACATTCTTTTCTGTCTGTATTTAGTGCCAGTATATGTTTGTATATTCATGATACAATATCATACATGTATCTTAGGGCAATTTAAAGAAAATCACGTTGATTTTAGTTTTTGTTTGCTTTTTAATCTAGAAAGGATGCCAAAAAGGAAACAAAAATGCTTACCTAATATGGGTACTTTATATTCTGTGTTGTACCCTCCATTGTGGAAAGATAACCGTAGAATGAAAACCATTCTAAGATTTTGCTTTACAATTTCTTTTAAATCTTCCAAAGTCATTGATAAAATTGATCAAATTCTCATCGCTATCATTTTTTCTTTGTTCTCTTTTAGGGAACAGTCCTTGTAAACAACAGTGACAAGCCTTTGAAATGGACATTTGACCTAAGTAGTAAAAATAGAGCACTAGAGGAAGGAATTTTGAAATTTACGCACCCCTCAGGTGCCCCATTTGTGGTAATGGGAGGCGAAGAGAGTCAAGGGATAGAGGGAACCTTGGACCCAGGGCAAACTCAGCATCTGTCTGTTGCCTTTTGTCCACGTAAGTTCAAATATGTGACTATCATGTAACGCAAACAAAAGTTATGATTAATCTTTCATATCCTCTGTGGATTGTCTGATAAAGTGTAATAAGAGTGTCTGATAAAGTGAAATAAAGCATCTGATAAAGTGCAATGAAGAGTCTAATAAATAGCAATGAAGAGTCTGATAAAGTGCAATGAAGCATCTGATAAAGTGCAATGAAGAGTCTGATAAAGTGCAATAAAGCATCTGATAAAGTGCCATGAAGAGTCTGATAAAGGGCAATGAAGAGTCTGATAAAGTGCAATGAAGAGTCTGATAATATGTAGTGAAGAGTTTTGTGATGTGTAATGAAGTGTTATTTATAATTTACAGGGGAGTCAGGACGCTATGAATGTCTGATACCAGTTCTACTCGATGATGGAACTGAACCTTACCAGTACCTACAGGTGATCGCAGAGATGAAGTCCCCCAGAATCTGGTTTGACCCTCTGGCAATAGTGATGACACCTGTCCCACTGCTGACGGAGGTGTCAACAGAATTCACTGTGCTAGCTTCACAGTACACAAAGTAAGTCATGATTATAAGTCTGGTGCTGACACTGAAATCTTGTGCTGACAATTGACACTGACATCTTGTGCTGACACTGACGTCTTGTGTGGACAATGATGTTTTGTGTTGACACTGACATCTTGCACTGACACTGACATCTTGTGCTGACAATGATGTCTTGTGCTGACACTGACATCTTGTGCTGACACTGACGTCTTGTGCTGACAATGATGTTTTGTGCTGACCCTGACATCTTGTGCTGATACTGACATCTTGTGTTGACACTGACATCTTGTGCTGACAATGATATCTTGTGCTGACACTGACATCTTGTGCTGATACTTACATCTTGTGCTGACACTGACATCTTGTGCTGACACTGATGTATTGTGCTGACACTGATGTCTTGTGCTGACACTGACAGTTTGTGCTGACACTGACATATATACTTAAGCTTGTGTACAGAACAACACCAAACATGACATTATAGACCAAAAGTAAGGTTAAACTTTATTCATTTTCAAACAATTGACAACAAAAGTTATGTCAGCTTATTCAGTGTCTCTCCTTGACCCTAATTTGGGTCCTTGCTATTGGAAGAAGCCTGAGTTTTCCAGAAAAACTCTAATTGGCGATCACCATGCCATCTCTCATGGTTTTCCAAGTCAGATCCAAGAATTGAAGGTTGCATTGGTGAGAAGCAAGTGCACTAGCAGCTGCACTAAAAACCGACATTCTGACATTATAAATTAGTTAGACCTATATCCCTCTTATTTGCTTCTTTTCACTAGAATTTTCATAGGTATCCAAAAAAAGGGAAAAAGAGAAAGCATTATAACACAGAAAATGCATGAACAAATAAATACAGTACAAATTTACTTATCAAACAATATAAAGGTAAGATGAGCTCTTCAAGATTGAATTAGAGTTAATTCATGTTTGGCCTATTCAACATAACTTGTTTTATTTATCATCAGACCATCAGAGATCACAGTGGAGGTCCCAGAGGTGGAGTGTGAAGATGGTAGCACCATAGCACCACTTACAGTGGCCTGGAGTGATGGCACAGGTGGGTATAGCCTTATTACATATCTACATATTATCTGGTATTAATATGAATGAACTTTCTAACCCATAGATATTATCATCTAGATCATTTTGCAGTAATACAAAATGAAATACTACATGTTATACCATGTGAACGTAAATGTCCATGCTAAATTAAATTTGTGTTTTCGAAAGAGATTCATTATACATTGTTTCTTTTTATTCATCAGGTGAAATCAAGCCATGTTGTGCAGATGAGGGACAGATAGAGCCATTTGCTTTGTCATGTAAGGTCATATTCTCCAGCCCCAAGCCTGTGTCATTCTCAGAAGCCATTAGATTTATAGACTCAGATGGAAGAGTGTAAGTAGTAGTCTTCTTGACTCTATATCAGCTGCAGATTTATGATCACCTACTGACAAAGCATTCTATACTTAGTAAATGTTGACATGACAGTTATGCTGCATTTTCAAAGAATTTTAATCAATGAAACTTTGTAAATGATGTCTTAAACTAATTGATTAGTATACATTTTGTTTTTACAGCTGTTTTTCAGGTTCTTTTTCAAGTTTTCCACCAGTTATTAACCTTTATTCTACCAGATCTCTGTCTCATGTGGCTATTTGTCTTATACAGGTTCAAATTAAAGATAATGGCAACAGCTGACAATTGCCTGGTTACCTGTTATCCTTTCCTGGCCCTACACAGGACAGACCACCAGATTGTCTGTGAACAGGTAAAGCATTTGGGTTTTTGATTTGCCATAATAAAGTAAAGCAAGATACTTTTTGAATCTATGAATGAAGCATAGTAATTTATGTATAATTGTTTTTGAAGCAGTCCATATTTACCCCAAAATAAAAGCAAGATAACAGTTTAAGGAGTATACTTTGTGATGGTTTATAATGTATTAAGTATTATAAAGTACACTGCACATTTTCATCTCTAAATATTTTGTTACTATTGATTTTTCAGGGAGCATCACCAAAAGGTAGAAAGGCAATCCAAGATAAAGACAATGCAGGAGAGGCTGTGTTTATACCTTGTTTATCCCCTCAGCATAATAGTCGACCAAGCACCAGTGCTACAAGTTCAAACTTCCAAATCTCTTCATCCAGTTATGAGTCATCAGGCAGTGTTACAGGTAAGTGGGAGAATATGTACAAAAGAGTGATGTATGATTGATCGGAGAAATGATATGTGATTGATCAGAGAAATGATTTGATTGACCAGAGAAATGGTATGTGATTGATCAGAGAAATGATTTGATTGACCAGAGAAATGGTATGTGATTGATTGCAGAAATGATTTGATTGACCAGAGAAATGGTATGTGATTGATCACATAATTGATTTGTGATTAATCTCAGAAATGATCTGAGCAGTTTGTTATATGTGATTAGATAGTGTGACTATATATTTTATTTGATATCATTTTCCCTCGCCAAGTTAGACTTATTGAAGCAACATAGTAAAATTTGGTTAAAAGTAAAGAAGAGTTGGTAAGAATTATCAAAATAGAAAGAAAGAAGTGACTATATCATTCAGCTGTGTAAGGCTAAAAATGAAATTACATGTATAATAATGGTATATAGAATTTTTTACAGAAATTTTCCAGTTGCTAGTCATTCCATCGGTTCTATCCCTGTAACTATTTGATTTTAAGTTCAAGTCATTTTTCTTTAATATTTTTTTTTTAATATAATTGTTCTGCAAGAAAACTCGAAAGCCTAAAAACAGGAAAGTACATTTTGTAGCTTCAACATATGTTACATCTTGCATTTTCGAATGAAATGTGAAAAGTATTTTGGAGTATTATAGTTATGATTATTGTGATTACAGATTCCACAGATGAGAGTACACCAGTCAACAGAGATGGAGCCATGAACAAGCCTCCTTCTGGATCAGAGCACAATGCCAGCAGAGGTCAACAAGACCTGGCCTCAAGGTCACTTGGCTCTGCCATGTTCCCAGATGAGGATACAGAGGAGGGAATATTCCATATGGAGGTGTTACTGGCTGTACAGAGGTGGTTCTCCTCCCAGGGCTGGCCAGGTGGACAGTTCCCCATCATCATTCCTCACTCACTAAGATGGTATGTATACCATGTAATTATTGATTTGTCTTGTGTGTTCTCAAGTTGTCAATTTTTAAAACACTTTGGAGTACTTATTCCACTAATGTATGTATGATCTTTTTATTTTCAGTGGCATCAGCAGGAAGCCAATCACTGATGACATTCCCAAGGCAGCCAAAGCAGGTAGTTGGGATGCAAACAATCTGAAGAAGGAATTTAAAACTATCTATGATATGATCAGCAATCTGAGTGGAAGGGCTGTGCCAGGGATACCACTGAATTCTCCCCTACCTACTGATCCTATAGAAAGAGTCAAACAGATCTTCTGGCAACACGCTACTCTCCTTACATTCCTCAGGTAGGTACACAGAAAGGTTACCACTCAATTTTTACATTTCAGTATGTTGAATATGATTTCTTTTGAATATGTGTATTGTTTTCTTAATAGTATATCTGTAGATGTACCAAAACTACATAAAGTCTTAAGTCTTAGGTGTCATAAATACAAGTTTTTTCATAATGGAATACAGTCTGCCTTAGCGACCCACTGAATTAAAAGACTACCAGTCTTATGTGACCTAAATGTATGGTTCCCCAAATGCCTTTTCCCTATATCAATCACCTGAATTAAGAGACTACCTGTCATATGTGACTTTTTTTTGCTCCTTTCCTTGGACAGTCTCCTAAAACAGGTTAGACTGTACAATGGTAAACAGTGAAACCTGCGTATAAAAATCCACTGCGGACACAAGCAAAATATGAAAGTATAGTGAAACCTGTAGAGACCCCAACCTAGTAATGACATTAGGCCAGTCTTTATAAGGAGGGAGTCACAATAATGATTGACTTGTACGCGAGTGATACAACTGGGACTGCAAAAAGCAGTCATTATGACTAGGAGGTCTTTACATACATTAAGATGCTAAAGCATGTTTTACTGTATATGGTATATTGACTAATATACTAAATGTTTGATGTAAATTACAGATGTCAAGGTGCTTGTGTGGCATCAGTAAAGCCAGAGTATTTACTGGAGACCAGAGATTATCATCTGTGGAAACAGATGCAGAAACAGTTAAAGATGGAGCTGATCAAACAAGGGGAGGACGAACAAGCCAGTCAGATGGACGATGAGGAGGAACTAGAGGAGGATGTGTTTGAGGCTGTGTCAAAGAGGGCATGGACAGATATACTACTACAGCTGTTCAAGGTCAGACTAAATTAATTTCTACTTATATATTGTTGTAAAGTTAAAACAACTACAGTTCAATAAGGCCCTAGAATGTTGATTTTGTTCAGGCACATACTCATTGATTTTATCTCCTAGTTATTAGAACCTATATTACCTGTGTGCAGAATGCTCTGGATTTAATTTCTTCCTATGACAATCCTATCTTGTTAAGATAGTTAGAACTGTTCCTTTGTCCGGTGCTCACATTACAGAAGCACAAATGATCCTAAACACAAGCCAAATTTTGAAGCTCTTCGTGGGTATTAGGAGACATCTTCACATGAGTAAAAGATCCTCGAAAATAGAGTTGAACAACAATAACAACAACTTATCGAATTACTGTTTTTCAGACCCTGGTCCTTGCCAAGGTAACACCTCGAGCACTTAAGAATACCCTGTCACCAGACAAGAATATAGAATTACCCTCCATCAACCCAGATCCACTGAGCAGTAACATTTATGGTGTAGCAGAGAGAATTCTGTTGTCCTGGCTGAATCATCATTATGAGACTTACAGAGAAAGAATATGGAAAGGCTGTGAAAAAGGTGAGTTAATTAGCCCTGGTGTTTGGTGTTTATTTGAATCATGCCTAGTTTGATTCTGTGACGGATATTTATCAAGTAAAATGCATCTATCATACACCCAACTTACGCTACTCAAAAGTGGAGATAATTATTTGATAATGATAGAAGAACATTTGTAAGTTGACTTATGTAAATATGCTCATATTTGTTTGACTTTTTCAGGTGGTGTACCTCCATCTAGGTGGATTGTTAATTATGACTTTGACCTTTTGGATGGTCTAGTTCTTGGGGCAGTCCTTGGAGCTCATATGCCTTTCTTGGTAAGAAAAATGTGTCACAATTCATAAGTTTAAATAAGTGGGTGACTTTACTATGAGGTCCATCATGTTGAGCCTGTTACGTTGTATGTACCTTTGAGTTGACTTTACTATGAGTTCCTTGTATTTAAGCCTTTGACATTATAACTGAATGTCTGTTGTTGACTTACTCTAGATGTCCCTAATATTCTGCCTTTACATTGAAGATTAAGACCCACCTACAGGATATGTACTCACACCCGTCCACAGCGGAGCAATGTCTACATAATGCACTAAAGGTGGTAAACGCTATGAGATATGCAGGGATAGACTATGACATCCAGGTAAGCACTGATAACATAGACATCTGTAAATGTATCATCGGAAAGTCAGATAATGCCTTTACTTTACTTTATACTTCATTAGAAACCAAAAAGCAGCGTGTTGTCAAATCCTGATGTACTTCTGATTTTAAGGGATTACTAAGATAAAGAGGGTTCAATGCAACAGTCTGTAGATACAATCCACTGAAAAATAAACTAGTATCCCTATTTTTACAGCATAACCAGATTCATTAAGGTTTTAGATTATATAGTTTGATGGAAATTGCAAACTAGCTTAAATTCTCCTAAGAGTCAAGGATTTGTGGTTTTACATTTATGTTTCTTTAGCCAATAAGCATATAGTTGGCTGATAGATAAGACAATTTGACATTTCATGCATTTATTGTACAGTTACTGTGTGTATATGAAGTTGCTTAAATGAAGATAATAACATCAGCGATTAAAAACACATTTTAGAGATAAGAATATAACCTTGCTGGCTGATAAATCTATTGAGGTCTTCAAAGAATGATTTTTTCTTATTAAAATATTTTTGTTCAGACACTTAATTCACTCTAAATATGAGATTTTGCACATTTGCAGGCTATTGATATTACCGACCCTAACCCTATTGCATTATTGATGTTGTGTGTCCACTTGTTCCAACGACTGCCCATGTACTTACCAAAAGCCACAGTGGACTTTACTGGACGACTCCACTCCACAGTCTGTAGACAGGTAAGATGTGTACAGGTGTTACTTTGTAAGCTAGAATTTATAAAAGACAGAAAAAAATAGCATAAATGGAAATTATGCTGATGCTACGTGTATGTATATGGGAATAATGAATCATGTTACTGTAAATACACAAGATCTTATTTTCTTTATCGTCTCCGACTTTTTACAAATCAACAAAGAAAATCAGATTAATTTGCTGTATTATGTCAAAACACTTTCTTTATATCATAGCAGATATTCCTTATTATAGTGTTAAAGACTGATATAGATCTTTGGGTTTCACAATGTTGATAGATTTTATATGTCAGCTAATTATTCACATTATCACAACAAAAATATAATTACAGACTTGCCAACTTAGAAAAATTGTTATGGGGAGATTTTTAAGTTTTATGGGGAGACTTAATTCTACTTAGAACTAATAGTAAAATTGAAGTTGTACATGGGTTAGATATGTGATTTTTCATGAGAAATTGTCAAAATTTTACATAAAAATTAGCATAAATGGGGGAGTTTCCCTATTTGTGGGGGAGACTTTGCAAGTATGTAACTAAGATGATAAATGGTATATTTATCAGAAGAAAGAATTTGTTGTGTTTTTTTTGTGTTTTTTTTTTATCTTGGTATTTTGATTCTTTGTTCGGATTGCAGGTGAAGCTGAGCAATCCCAGTGGTAAGCCACTACATTACCAGGTCCTGTTAGCGGGACACGATGCCAGAGACTTCAGGGTTCCTAGAGGTGATATAGTGTCTATAGCACCAAAGTCCACCATACACCTCAATGTAGAATTCACCAGCCGATTCTTACGACCAGCAGAGGCTATTCTAGTACTGGTTGGACATAGGCATGGGTCAGCTGTAGGCTCAACTTTGACCTTCAGTCTGAGGACACAGATTGATAACATCACTCCAAAGGTATGTCCAACTTTCATTTGTACGTTCAAAGTTGCCTTAAAGGTCATTTATGTATAAGGAGCACCTGTCTATGCAGGCCACCTTCTATAATTTCTTTAAGAAATCTTAGTCTTTGAACCTTTTATAAAGGTCACCTGTCTATAAAGGCCAGTTCAGTTCCCTTGAGTGGTCTTTATTGGTAACTTTGACAGTATTTGTTCTTATTCTTATTGTGTAGGATCAATCGCTTTAGATAGGATTGATATCTTTAGAATTAGTTTTCTATTATCTTCAGTCTTCTGCTTTGCTTTTTTTTTCTGTATGTATATGTTAAGCGTACTAGATAAATATCTGTATGACCACTTTACACTATTACAGTTGTTCCTTGTATGTTCATGCTCTTGATCCCTTGAGAATTAGTTTCATCACTTAGAGCTGACTTAGCTGTATAATTACCTATGTTGATGCATTAGTTTACTCTATACCTGATTTGTCTTGTGTTTCACCCAGTTGTTACAGCTATCGAGTGGCTGTGTGTGATACACCATATTGTCTTCTCTATTTTATGCTTTCTGATATGATATTTAGATAACATGGTAGGTTGATAGGGAGTCAAGTTCAAACTTAAGAGGCACAGTTATATAGATATACACTATATATATTTGATCTTCACTCACATAAATGTAAGCACATGACAATGAATTACTTTCCCTTGCATGAGAATATGCTGATTTAAGATTTTGGAGTACATATGTTCTATGTAGCTGAATGATATGCATTGGTGATGGGAATCATTTAGATCATGCTTGTCAGATATGCAATTTTAATAATATGGTTATTGGGGCTATAATATATCTTTAAAGCTAGCATTTCACAACTCATCCAACCCTCAACTGATAAATTAGACATCATACGTCAAGCAAAGCTCATATTGGCAAAATTTTCAATTTGAGAATTACATGTATTGCTTTCTCAGATTCTTCAGATTGTGAACTTCAAGTTTTATGTACCGTAATTAATTTATATATCCTTTTGAAACTTAACATTAAACAGATCAGAAAAAGAATAATAATTAAAATGTGGTACATGTACCAGGGTCTTAGGATAAAAAGCCAGTCTTAATGTGGTACCAAAATCAGTTTACTGGTACTGGGGTCATTAGATAAAAGACTACTTTAGATGTGCTACCTTGGGGACCTGTTCGTGTAAATGCAATATCAAGGGTGATGGACTATAGGCCAATTAGTGGTGTAACTTATGAATGTTGATGAACAACAGAAGTGGATGAGTTATGGATTTGCTGTGATTTTATGTTTGCTTTTAAAACAATGGTTCCCCTTGTTTCTGTCCTTTGTTCATGTATGTTTTACAGAAAGTCAACGATTGAAATTTTGTTGAAGATTTGTTTTGTGTGTAAACATACACATTAGAAAATGATAGGAGAGTAGGATGTTGTGGGGAGGAGGGGTGTTGGGAGGAAGATGTTCAAGTAATAAAAATTCTAATTTAATTTTGGATGAAGTTGCATGTTAAAAAAATTTCAATTTTGCCAATAAGATTATTT
>JACSZP010020020.1:0-10307 GCA_016161895.1 Pinna nobilis
ATTGGCTAAGGGTTCATTTCAGAATGAATCATACGGCATTCCATTTGACAAAAAAATAAGTCTGGTTTATTGTGTATGTAGACATTACACAGAAAAGAACTGAATAGCATATTTACATTGCAGATAAACCTGTAATGCTGTGATATCAAGGTTAGAACACAGACATAGGTTAATGTTTGTTTTGAAGTTTTCAATTTAAGAACTTACTTATACAGCCGAGAAAGAGACGTGATAATTTATTGAGATGCCTTTAAATCGCAAGCTTATAATTCACCTTGGCAAGCCCTCTCCAGGTATTACTAACTTTGATTTACTTCAAGTGATGTTTTGATTAAAGGTAGCAGAGTACCTGACACTAAGAGTATTTGAACTATAGTGTAACCTTGCTATTAAGACCACCAAAGTAAGGTTGAAATAGCCTTAAATAGAGCCCAGAGGTAGGTTTTGTAAAGTTGTCTCCTGATGTGGTCTGTAGACAAGGTTCAACCATATATTTTTATAACAAATGTTGACAATAAATTATATCCTTTTATAATTAATTTCATCACTCTTAATAAAGCCAAAACGATAACTTTTATTTCATTTTTTGAAATATCTTTCAAGTAATTAAAATTACAGATATCAAAAGCACTTTCCACTTTAGTTTGTGTTGCTTATATCCTGCTTGTACTGTTTCTTTACTTCTAACTGTGGCAACAACACTGTTCCCAGTCTTGCAGTTCTTCTTAATGAATCAATAAAATTCTTATTGGAGCCAATGGCCAAATCATAACTATCGCTTACTCTGTTTTTCTTTGATGAACTATATATAGGATAAAGCATTGAAAAAATGTAAACATAGGTACCATATCCCATAGACACCAGATATTTTTGTTTCTAATTAAAACTATATCAAAGTTGTCTTTGCTTTGACAGGAAAACTATACTGATTGATCTGCTGAACAAAACTAAACCATTTCACAGCGTACAAAAATCGAGCTCAGAACTTTGGGTAGAGCTGAAATATCATTGTCTCATGGTATGGTTATGCATAGCAGGAATGTACAATATCAAATCTGACTTGCCAACTTTGAAAAAAAATTATGGGGGAAATTTTTTTTAATCTCATGTGGGAGACTAAATTTTATTAGGATTTAAGTTTTTATGGGGGAGACATGCATTTTTTAAATAAGAACTTATCAACATTTTACATCAAAATACACGGTTTTCTTATTGGGGGGGGGGGCTTGTTAAGTATGACATATAAGCAAGAGACAGTAGTATAACTGGGAATTGTAATAATGCTTGTAGACTAATTCATCCAACCCTACAGACACATTTTGACTTACATTATCATTATTACACAATCATTAATTTGATGAAGAGTCTTTTACTTTCCAAGTTAATGGTTAATCGAAACTCAACATTCACTGAAAAATTAAACTCTACTTACTCTTTCGTCTCCATAGATAAAGTCTTCAATAGCACTGACTTCCAGATTGAGAGCATCGGCCAACTGTCTGAATAAATGATGGTGACGAGCATCACACTGAAATGAAAGAAAACAGACGCTGCAGACTTTTGTGACACGAATATCTAAATGGTACACTTTGATGGATGTACAAGAACTGAAGCAAAACCCCCAGCTCTGTGTACTGGACACCACTGTATAACCTGTCTTAGCTTCCCAATGAATGAAAGGACAACCTGTCTAAAGTGACCTAAATGTATGATTCCCAAAATGGCTTTACCTATAGTATATATAGATCACCTGAATTAAGAGACCACCTGTCATATGAGACCCTTTATGCTCCTTTCATTGGATTGTCTCTTCAAAGAGATTAAACTACATGTATAAAGAATAAAATCTAACAATTACTGCAATGAAATTCATTCATAAAACAGCATTCATACAAAAGTCTATCTCAGTTGTTGAATAAAAAAAACCCTTTTTCTAGATATTGTTTTGTCTGACTGTGGTCGTATCTTCTACCTAACCTTTCAGTTTATAGGGGTATAGAAACATTGGGCACATACAGTAAGATAGTGTTAGTCTAACCACTGGTATCATTTCTATACTTTTGAGATGATCTGTGGCTTTTCTTAACACCTATTGCAAACTTTCTCAGAAGTAATTATATGGAAATTTTGGTATAATTTCTTGATTTGATAAATTGTTTTAAGAACATTGTTTCCAATATTTGCGAAAAAACTTAGAAGCCAGTCAGAACACTATCAATTATCCATAAAACTAACTGCTTTATTAAGTGTTGTAATAAAAAATGAAAAATAAATTACAAAACAAAAATCTCTAGGCATTTCATAAATTAGATATTACAAAATTATAGGTTACGGTATAGCAAAGTAGGTGATATATTTCATTTGTTAACTTTGAGTGGTACAATCTTGTTTACAATCTACTGCAGTAAAAAAGGACTAAATCTGAAAATTGCTTCGTCTCTACTTTCCTTATTTGAGAGTTTGCTAGTAAGAGTATAGAAGAGTCTATGTTGTAATGATTTTTTTTTTCCATTTTGTTTTGCTTTGGGTTTATTTTCACACTCAACATTCTTTCAGGCATATGGTGGCGGACAATCAGTTTTATTGGTGAAAGAGAAAACTCAATAAGAGTAGATCACCAGCCTTCCGCAAGTAAACTGGCAAACAATGTGCCTGTAACTAGTACCTGGTTATAATGTCAAGCTAGAACTTGATTATCATAATATCAAGGCTATAGGTAATAATTATTTATACATGTACATGAAGTATGTTGTAATATAAATTTTTTTTCTTAGTCATACTGAAACATCAGATTTAGGCTACCAGTAGGTCTTTATAAAATCTGTACTTATGTTCAGTACTATTTTTATAATCCATGTCATAGGGAATAAATGCTGGCTAATATACAATATGTGTGTAGTGAATAATTTCTTAATCCTCTTTTAGAGTAATATTAATAACATAACATATATCACACACCCAGACACACTAAGTTCATTTGATACTTAGTATAAGAACCTTTACACATAGATTCTACAGAAGAGGGTGCAGAGTTGGCCACTTAGAATCAACAAAATACCATATTAATTCATTAAACTTAAACTCTGGATAAAAAACAAAAACAAAATCCAAAACAAGAGCAGCTAACAGAGATTACTATCAAACAAAGACCATGTGACAATTTGTAGATTTTGTTGCCGTTGGACGAGGTCCACGATATTTGCTTACATATCATATATCACCCAATCTTACAATATTATTGTTACATTAGTCTACATGTTTTGTTCTATTCTATAGCACCTTTAATCTGTTAAATCTCAAATCTTCTTATGTATTCAATGATTAATACACGACAGAGACTCACTGAACAATGCCTTACCAACTGCGCATTACCTTCACAATGCCGCAGTAAACAATGCACAGATAAAAGGCCCAGTTATACTATAGGTAGACTATACATACATATAGCTGGCATCTGTAAGGCCATCTTTGTTTCAATTTAAATGGCAAACTTTAGAGTAGTCAAGACTACATTGTACACTCCAACTTGACCTCTCTTTAGACTGATATATGTCAGCTTCATGTCTAAGCTATTGGCCTCCTGCATTGTGCTGGCACAAACTTAAATTTAAATGACTTTCAAAAAACGTATGCAATAGAACACTTAAAATGTCTCACACTGCAGTTGAATTATATGAAGCACAACCATTAGGAGTACTCTGAATACACAAAAATAAGTTTTAAGAGCTATCAAATATCTTACTGAAATTTAAATACACCCAAAATTATAATACACACAAATTTCTAGACACCTTAGTTTAATGCTTGCCATTGTACATGTATTTGTAACTCGGCTACATATATTAACGTTTATTTATGCGCTCTGCAATGATAATCAGTTACATTTCCAAAATTTATAGGCATAGATTGTTTAACTATCAGACTAACTATTGTGGACAACACATGAAAATAATTACAGTCAAATCTTGAAAACTCAAACATTGTTCTCTCGAAGTTCTTGTTCCCTCGAAGTAAAACTTGGATCCCAAATTTCCCCTTTGATAAATTAAGCAAATTTATTTTCGAGCGAAGTTTTTGATCTCTCAAATAAATTTCATAATCTAAATCTTAAAATACCTGTGAAATAACATCTCAATCTTTTGTAATGCGAATTTTCAGCAGACATTGTTATTACCATGTGTTTCTTAGTAAGCAAAGGTGATGACAGTGTTAAATTATTACAGAATATTTGCCCAAATGATGGGTGATGAGAACAGTGTCTTCGAAGGGGGTGAATTAGAGGGTTGCAATGGAATAATGTTCTGCTGGAGGGTAGTCATATTTTTGAAAACTGGAAGTCTTGTAAACTTGAAGTTTATCAGGGGCCCCATGGCAAGCAAGCATGAGAAATATACAACTACCTATTCACTTAGTAGACACATTTTTTAATTCAATCTTTACCTGATGTGTTTACACAACACATACATGGCCTGAATCAGGGTATAGGCTACTTTGGATAGATCCAATCCTCTAAAATTTGTCAACACAAATCTTGCATGTAACACCAGACCTCCCTAAAATATGCCAGCACAAACCTTGTATATATACACTAGACCTCCCTTAAATAGCTCAAAACTTTTGTACCCTGGTCCCTTTTAAATGTACCAGAAGAGATGTTAGATACACAAAGCTTCCCTAAAATGTACCAGAGCATTACATTGTACCAAACCCCCCTAAAATGTACCAGAGCAGACATTACATTGTACCAACTCCCCTAAAATGTAACACAGAAGAAATAATATTGTACCAAATCTCCCTAAAATGTACCACAGCAGACATAACATTGTACCAAATCTCCCTAAAATGTACCAGAACAGATCTCGGATGCACCAGTGCCTCATAAAATGGCTAGTACAAACTTTGTATACAACAGTACTATCTAAAGTGTGCTTGTACCAGCTTTGTATTGACCTAATCTCTCTAAAATGTTTGCACAGATCTGGAAATATACTCATCTGCTCATCCATGATAAGTGAAAAACAATCAGGACAGCAAGAGTGATGTCATCCCCATGATGAGCTAAACTTTTATAGAAACTACAAATTTACTCAGAAGTACCGGTAGATTTATTCCAAATGGACCCGTATTTATCTTTTTACGGTAATTCATATTTTGACAGACACTTCATTCAGTCATATGATGCAGAGAGCAGCATAATGACACAAACACCAAAAGAGCTATTGATACTGAGAATGAAACATTGATAATATGTTACAACATTTATCTAGAATTACTACAAAGAAAGCATGGAAACTAAATGGACTGATATGTGAAGTTTGAGAAAACTCATACAGGACTCAACGATTAATCTGCAACTGCTTTGTAAACCCTGTCTGACATCAATAATAAATTACTTCTCGATGAGAAAAAAAGTTCCAAGAACTGAACTGAATGACTGTAATTACAAGCCATCCAAACCAAAGTACATAAGAATTACATGAAAGGAAATCAGGAATGAAATATACATGTCACATAATGTGATCGATTCCCGTACCTGCAACTAACACCTGATATTGGATTTGCAATCGGGTGACAAATATATTTACACAACAAATAAATCAGTCTGCCATTTGACTATTTGTAGCTACGCTTTTTTTACTTACTACTTTTTGCATACATAAATTACTCTGTAAGTTGAAAATATTTACAATTGATTAACTTCTTTTGTGTGTATTGATTAGCAATCATCAAACAAAAACTTAAGCAGTTTCAAAGGAGACTATGATGGATATCCTAGGATAAACTTTCACTCCCCACCAGGCCACCACTGTCAGACAGCCAATAAACATATCAGTCATAACACACTCTAAATACTGAGAAGTAAAAGTGATGGGATTACATACAAGTGAATTCACACTACAGCTCTTAAGAATCTTCAATAACTTAATTCTAAGAGTCAATATTGACCTCCCTTGTTATTAGTTTTAAAATCATTTGTAAATAAAATCCTGATACACACAGTAAATATAAAGGTGATATAAAGATATTCTTTATTTACCTAACACATTTGATGTCTCAAATTTGTACTACATGTACCTGTATTCTATAGCTGAGTTGAATCAATACACAAAATTGCTTCAGAAATTTGTGATAAGAAAAACTGATATCTTTTAAATCCCCCTTGACAAGTTGGTGGGGAGATACAGACTATCATAATGAACCTGCAGGACAGACTGGATCTGTGGGGGAAATGAATCAAATGTTCGATTATAGTTCAATTTGTAAAGAAAGCTATTCAAGAATATCCAAGGACACAGGAATACATGTTTATAGTTTATGAGTAAGTTATGGGGATTGAAACAGAGAGGGAGTATAATTAAGTGTACTAAACTACAGCTGTATGACTTATTGTCTAGACATGCAATGTTTTCTTTCACCTAAATGATTTCATGTTTTACTTTCCCGTTTTAATCAAAATCTGTAATAAAAAATACACAAAAAAAACAACAACAAAAACTGATTATAACAGTATTACCTGCATCTGCCTTTCTTCACGGTTGGCTTTTGCCCTCTTCTGCATCTCCTTCATCGCTTCCCCGGATAAAATAACATTCTTTTTCGCCGTAACCTATACACAAAAGAAAAAAGTCATAAAAAATTATTTCAGAATTACAGCTTTATTCAAATGTTATTAACACGAGAATTTAATTTCTAAGGCTACGTCAAGAACTTTTGTTCTAGATTAGGATCATTTAATACACATTTTACATTACAATGTACATGTATATATCATTTACAGTTTAAAAAAGATAAACAAACAAAAACTACTCGGATCTCCATGCAAAAAGTGAAAATCAAGTCACAATTCAGAAACATTTTTTAAATATTGGACACAACAACCAATTTTTTCTCACCCCATGTCACTTTTGGTTATGTACTTAATTTGGCAATTTCATAAAGTCTCCTTTAATGCTGTACCTCTTAGAAAGTTCCATAGATTGTTGAAAATCCATAACATCATTGTACATTTGTTGTATCTTTGTTCTGACAGAAATTGACTATAAGTTTTGTTTAAAGCATGCTTGTATCAAATTCAAATAGTATCACACTATCAGCATTTCAAACAAAATAAACAAAGACTATATGAAACAAATCATTCACCTTTGGTTGGGCTGGAGTCTTTGCTGGTGGTTTCTTCTTTTCATCGCCTAGAATGAAAAAAAAATGAATAAATACAAAATTGGGCATGTAGATTGGACTGGGGCAAAAGAATCATCACTCAAGGAACAAGCTTTGTTCTAAGCAAAATAGTAAGTCTTGGGGAAAGATTGTGGGTGAAAGTGATTTTGATGAAGAAAATTAAAATAAAAGGCTACTAGACCACAAATTTTACCTAATAATTGATAACATGTCCTACTTAGTACTTCCCCAGAAAATAGGTACACCATGCACCTGTAATTATAATATGGTTAAGGTATACATTGTGAAGTGAAGTGAACTGGAATTTCACTTCATGTTGCATCAAACTTGGTATGGTAATGTTAATTTTGCTTTTTTTTTATCACTCTGTTCATATGGTTGACTGGTTTCATTCAAATAATTTGTATTCATGACATCCTCTTCCAGGTTGACAATTTTAAGAGGGATAGAAAAATTCAACTCAAAAAAGAAAAAAATCTAATTTGCACTTGGAATGATGTTTCTAATGGAACAAGAATGTTAGTGATTTGTTGTACATCTACTACAATAACCTCTAGCATATAAAAACATGTCCATACACACAGTGCACAAATAATCAATGAACAATCCTAAATACAGGTGCACCAATTACCAATTTAATGAATATAGATCTACATATAACTAATTAACAGGTGACATCTTCACTCATAAAGAAAAGAGAATAAAATCTGTGAACCTTACAAGCAAAATCTACAAGTAAATCCTGTGTCTGCAATTTAAAAGTCTGTGCCACAAACTAAAATGTAAAATACCTAAAACTGATGATGAAAATATGAAATATAAAATTTTACTTCAAATCTACCACCACCTGAGTCTTACCATCATCAATCAAAGAATCTACATCATCATCATCTTGGTCTCCCGCTAAATTTTAAAGTTACAATGTTAGAAACACCAAGGTCTAGCACACTTTAGCAGATGATGTGAATATACAATGAATGATACAATGATAAGAAAGTGAATTTAAAGTCATACTGTAAAATATATATTAGTATGGTATTGCTGTTTAACGTCACACTCAAGAATATTTCACTCGTATGGAGACGTCACCGTGTGCCGCTGTGAAATTCTGTGTAAAAAAAACCCTCATTTTGGATGTATTACACCGTATCTTATGGTGTAAATACATTCAAATGAGTTTTTTTATGCAGAATTTCTTTAGAATTTCAGATGAAATGTTAATAATGCTGACACTATTGTTGAAAAAAAACATTCCTGTCCGCAAGTACCTGTGCTTGTACATATCTGCTGTACATCTTCATAATCCAAATAGATTATTGACTTAAGAAGATTTTAAATTCATATTTTGATTAGACCTATATTCTGTACACAGTCTTTCATAAACACTAATTCAAAATTAAAAGACTTTAGAAACTTCAGAAATTTTCCTATAATCTAGTGTTCTACTATTATAAAAGTTATAGATCCAGGTGGTTTCTGAGAATTTTAATAAAATAACAAAGAGAAAATTTGAAATTTACAATTCAAAAATCAATTTCAATTTTCTTTTTCATTCAGATTTGTACCGTGTTGAACAAATAAACATGATTTTGCTGATTTAACAATTTATCAGTCATGTTTGCTTAGTTAGCCTACATAATTTAGTTTACACCTGAGCCAGTGTAGATATTTGGTTTTCTGATAGACAGAGTTATGTAAACAAATCAGTGTAACACTGATATAGGATTCAATAATACTGATCATTTATTTGATTTTTAATTTTCAGTTGCGTGTGAATAGTATTATAAATGATCAAGCCCGCTCCAGACGTCTAGGCCTATCACATCGAATGATCTCTCCATATTGCGAATAGGCCCTATGTATTTTCAAGGACATTGAACAAAAGTTTTGTTTTTCTTTACAGTGTCTCCAAGTAAATGTTCTGATGACTGTGGTCGTGTTAAAATAATTCTTTGAATAATTCAACTGTAAACTTAAATAAAAGTATATTTAATATATAAATTATGTATCTCAGTAGGCCTATTGAAAATAAAAGTTTACTCACTTTTCACAGACACCAGTGGGGGTGCAACCTCTTGATCGGGTTTAGGACTTGGAGGTTTATTTGCTTCCTTTTCACCAGGACCTCCGTCCTGCTGCTCAACATCTGCCATTTTTACAACTCTTGTACTCTGATATCCTTGTAAATTCTAATTTTCGAACTAGACCTAACTAAATCTACTAGAATTAAATTCTAATACTTCAGGCCAACGCAGGAGACATCCTGCGCTCACTGAATGTCTCAAGTGATTCGACAAGTTCCGGTGCGCGTAGTGATATGCACGTCAAAATTTCGATTTGTAACACAGATATTTATCTTAATTGTGCACCAATAAAAGTTTAACGATTATCTGTAAGTGTTGGAAATTCAGTTACACATATTTGCTGATCATCTATTAACTGGATTTGACGAGTTATCCAAGTTTCAAGAATTTGTTATAAAACTTTTATCGCGTAAGGATTTCCTTAACAACAAGAAAGCGTCGTCTCCATAACAACATGTACATAGTCGCTGCGGCTCGTTCGCGAGTTGGATATTGTTCGGAACAATTCAATTGTATTAAATATTTATTAATGCCATATCTGGATAATACAACACTAATCTTTAAGTGACCAGCGTAATTTGATGTTAATCTTCGGTGTAATATAACTCGGTTGAAGACGTGACATTATTCGCGCACCTGTCGGCCCATTCTCTCGTTTCTAGTCTAGACGGTTAACACCAAATATCAAGAAAATTTAGCTAATTCTACTTCTTGGCGTGAATACATCTAGGGAATCTCAATAATTGTGATAGACAATCTAAGTATAATAGTAATTATTAATCCTGACGCGAGACAGAACAGTATACGAAAAAGTTTTCTCCATAAACTCCAGTTATCATAGCATGGGCGGATCCAGAGGGGAGGATCCCGAATAACATATTATAAAGTGGTGACTTGAGTTTATCAGAATCTCTGATAACAATAATCTCTCTCATAAAATTTACGAATATAAACTCAAGAAACCACTTTCGGATATTTTCTTGGTACTCTACAAATTTGATGCAAAGTATACCATCACAATGAACATTTTATTACATATCTACG
>JACSZP010020024.1:0-21261 GCA_016161895.1 Pinna nobilis
GGCCATGGTACACTGGCATACACGTACATTGTACATATATGCCAATATAACATTGTACATATATGCCAATATATGAGGCCATGATACACTGGCATACACGTACATGTATATATGGCAACATCTTTAATTTCATAAATAAAGCATATTTTTGAGATGCAAATTAAAAAATAGGAAAATAGGAAAATGAGAACACTTTAATAAGGATGATTTGATATGATTTTTCTTTTATGTAATCTCTAAAGATTGGTTGTGGCACATGACAGATGTCTCTCACTACAGATACTTCCACTCCTTGATTCACAAATCCTGCCCACATTATTCAGCTTTATCCTATTTCAACCTGACTACTTGGAGCACTAATAATTCCCTTCCATTGACAGACTTGTACATGCATAGTGCTATAAATTATGTCACTACATCAAAATGAATGTCTAAGAACACCCCTGGGAATCTAATATCTTATATTGTCTAATGGTAAGGTGTTTTTAATCAGAAAAAGTAAATATTTGATAAAATTCTCAAGTCGCAGTTAATCAATATCTTATCAATGTAAGAATAAATGTAATTTACTTGGTTTATGAACAAATCTCTTGTCCATCATTTATTTTGGTGCACATGGGAGCAGATAAAATGTTTAGCTGACACAGATCACCAGCTTATCAAAAATTGAATTTTGGATGTTCTGCAAAATAAGATTATATCACTTAGCTGTAGACAGAATTCTGAGGCTTTAGTGGGGATAATAGTTAAAGAAGAAAGGGATGTAAAATGACACAACAAGTAAACTCTATTGTGCAGCTTTGTTTACTTGCACAATTCATAGTAGAACCTGTCACAATAGGTGAATTAAATCAAAACATTTCTCTGACCATGATCTATGAAGGAAGGTGGTGTATCATTATGATGATTTTTCAAGACAAGCTATACAATGATATGTGTTCATGATGTAAGTTTGTGTGTCATTTTTATGTACTACAAGGGGGGCCTCCGTGGCCAAGTGGTTTGGGTGTTGGACTTCGAAACGGAAGGTCCGGGGTTCGATTCCGCACCGCCACTCTGCGGTTGGCCGTCCCTTTTTTCGGATGAGACAGTAAAAAAATTAAAAATTGTTCCCTATCTCTGGCTAATTTATCAAAAATAGTATGCTCTCCCACTTTTCTCTAAAAATGACTGCCCTTTTAGGACCTAGCGATTGACAGGATATCATATCGATTTTATACTGATATAGTAAATACGAGATACATGAAGACCATACTGGCATGGTCTTATTTTGTCTACACAGAGAAATAATCTTTTTTTAAATGAAGAAAAATAAGATTCAAACCCTTCACCTCCCCGGATCAATTATTCCTAAGATTATATCCTTCATCTAAAAAATTGTCTTTAAATGATATTTTTCTTGAATTTTTGTTTTGAGTGAAATATTCTTGAGTGGGATGTTAAACAACAACAAACAACATGTTTTACAAGGTACATGTACTGGCCAGTTTTCATTAGTGGAGGAGGAAACCCATTTACAGAAAAAATGTTACAAAAAGGCAATCAATAAATAAACTGATGCATTATCCCTGAGGCCAACTTTAATTGAGGCAAATTAATAAATTAAATTAATTAAATACAATTCAAGAATGACTTTGACCTTTGACCTTGGGTCAAGGTCAGTGACAAGGTCTAGGTCAGAGAATACCTGATTGCCATGAGTACATGTAACATTTGTGTGAATTGTGATACAGGTCACTCAATACTGGAAGGAAATACATGTATGGGCAAAATAAGATTTTAGGTCCTAAGTTCAGAATGACCTTGACCTTTGACTATGACACAAAGTGGGCCGTAAGCCAAGGTCATGGGGATTATATTTTGTAAGTATGAAATACATACATGTAAGAATTTAGGAGATGTGGCTCCGGACAGACAGATGGATGGACGGGCAAACAGACAGATGGACAAAGCGGCAACTACAATGTATATGCTCCCTGGAAATTTTTTGGCAGGCAAAAGACCCAAGGCCTTCCCAAAGTACACATGCTCAAACCTGCACTGACTAGAGGTGAGAGACTAAATGGTTTGAAGTACAATGCTCTAACCATTAAGCAATGGACTGAGGCCCCTTTTACCATAAATGTATAAAACTCTTGACTGAACCACCAACAATTCTGTAGGTCTGGATCCCCTGGTCTCCACTGGACTACACAGAATGCCAGAACATTGAAATCAAACACAATTATCAGCCTTCATGTTTACATGTAGAATCTCCAGGGATTTGTATACATCTAACATTAATTGCTTTTTGCCCTTGCTTGACTTGCAATGATTTTTTGTGTAAATAGGAAAAAAGTCATAAACGTGACCCAAATCCACAATTGTAACATTAAGTTCTAAAAATAACCAAATCTGTTCACCAGATTTTCTATCAAGTAAATTTCATTCAATAAAACAGTGTTTGTTTTCTAATTCCCAACACATTACAGCTTGTTTTCTGCATCTGTATTTAAATGTCAAGACTTTAAATTGATTAAATCTGAATTATTTCAATGTTATTCTTGAACACTTCATCTCTCCTTCATCATTCACTAATTTGCTTAGAGCTGTAATTAAAACTTAGAGTTTGTGGTCTGTATAATAAGTATATACATGCAAGTATACTAATACATCTCTTAAATTTGAGTCTTATCATGGTAGGATCATACTGGTGTAGGCCTCAGAAATTTTACCTGTGCTATGAACTTAATACAATGCAAATTATGGACCATCACCCCATGGACATGATCTATAGGCCCATTCTGTGTATTGTCTCATTTAAAAGGCTAGAAAAACCAGCCACATCTCCTCTAGTCAGAGAGAAAACATTAAATCAACAAACAAAACTCCTAACCAAATGAACAACTCTGAAGCTGACTGGTTGATACATTTTATCAAAACTTGTTACATAAACCAGTTACAAGCACACAGCTGAGGTATTGCATCTCAGGTATTTTCACAGCACTATTTCTGTACATAGGTATTATAAACCATTTTGCCAATAACAATTTCATAAAAATGTTATGCTCTGCACAGAGCTTTTAGTTAACAATCTAATGGAAGTGTAATTCTTTAATAAATTTCACCAGCATTATATCATTATATCTCACTTTGCTACAGTTAATCTTAAACCAAGAGGATTATAAATGCATGTGCATTTTGTGAGTATACTAATTTTTTTTCTTTTTTTGGGGGGAAGGGGGGTGGGTATGATGCTTTGGTTGTATTAGGTTTTATATGAATTTACAGGTATATGGCAAAGTTGTTAAATAAAAAGGGATATAAAAAATGATGAAACACTGGGAAAAAAATGAAGGTCATAAGTCCTGGACTGTCTTGGCACATAATGCAGAACCTTCATGTATAGAATCAACTGGTTAGCTTGAGTAAAGGTTAGCTTGAGTAAAGGTTAGCTTGAGTAAAGATTCTGAAGTTTGCATCAGCTGGATTCTGCCTTGGTATACTAAAAAAATATATCAAAACTGGTACAAACTACCAACAGAACAAATTAGCAGGTATAAATGTAACTGAAATTATGTTAAAACTGGTACAAACTACCAACAGAACAAATTAGTAGATATAAATGTAACTGAAATTATGTTAAAACTGGTACAAACTACCAACAGAACAAATTAGCAGATATAAATGTTACTGAAATTATGTAAAAACTGGTACAAACTACCAACAGAACAAATTAGCAGATATAAATGTAACTAAAATTATGTTAAAACTGGTACAAACTACCAACAGAACAAAATACAAAAAAAGCCAATGAATGTCATGTGTGTATGTTCCAGTTGTCAAAGTTCAAGAAATTAAGTAATTTCTCAATATCATCAAAAAGGAAGATGAAAAGAGAAATATCGGGATTCCTGTTCTTATCTTGCCGAGAATGATAAAATAATAACACGCTGGTATGTAATTATGTAATTTTTACATTGCACAAGCTACATGCATGTATACCTACAGGTAAGTTTTAGAAATGAGAACTTTATATACCAACTTGTACAGAAGTGCTTAAAAATAATCTGCATACATGTATAGCACAGAAAACAAAAAAGTGATCTTATACACATATTTCTTCATATCTCCCTCAGCAGGGTACACACAAATCTTATTTAAGAGTGAATTTTTAAAAAAGTGTTAGATTTAAGAGACCATACATGTACAAATGGATATTAGGAGTTACGCTGATTAACTGTTCCCTCTTTGTTTGGAATCATTGCCCTCAGATTCCAACCCCCGTAAAATCCAGAAGTAAAGCATAGCTTTTATCTTTCCTTTTTTTAAGAAAAAAGCTGAAAATTCTATGAGCTAATGATAACTGGTATTAGTGGCAATATAAGAGTTGTTTTTGAGGGAATACTGTGAAGAAAATGAAATATACAACCAATATTGTACAGCATATTGTTAAACATGATCTAATCAAATCTCTCTGTCTTTATCCATTTTAATAAAGTACATTATACACTGATGCAGAACTCTCTGTTAATATAAACTACCAGAAACTAAGGCTGTCTGCAGAGCCATCAATCGACATCAATTCCAGCAAACAAGAACAAACATCACAAGATCTTTATTTTCTTTGAGACAGAAAAGATGGATCAAAACAATTAAGAATTTTCCCAAGTGGGCTTTTATCTTCTAATTTACTGTCAGTTTTATCTAATTTTCCTCTTTATTCTATCTTCACCATAGAAGTCGTTTCTGATACGAACTGGAGTAAATTGCCATTTAACAATTGTTCTAGATAAAACTACTGGCATACATAGTCAACACTTTCTTTAATTATTAGAAACAGCCGGTGAAAAAAAAGAAATAAAGAAAAAATATCACAAACAGAGTGTGTTGTGTAAGTGAGAATTTAACTTAATCTCTACACGATGAAATTCAATTACTTTTAAGAGGAAATAAATAAATCTAGAACAATCAATTCCGGTCATGATTTGTCAAATTGGTAAGGTTAATATGCCCTCATGCTCAATGTGTACACTTTAGACTTAAGAAATAAGATAGGTATGGTAGAACCTCAGTGATAGGACTCTCTTTTCTACTCAGCACAGGAATCATTTAGACATTTAAAAACTGAGCTCCTTTGTCATAGTAGTAGCCTGTATATTAAAGAGCCTTCACTGCTAAATGCCTACAAGTACATGAAGTCAATTTGTAGCCAGCTTCATCGGCATTTTGGATGTCTCCAGATAAGTGAAAGATACTTGAGTGGGATATTAAAAACAACATCTGTAGACACAGGCTACAGATTATTTACTGAAGACTTCATAAGAGATAATACAATCAAATAAGGAGATCGCATGTGACAATTAGGTACTGGTTGATAGGATTCCTGGTGCACTTTCCATGTATTACGTTGTAACTTTGAATAACAAAGGGTTATAACGAGATAAATATATTGCTCCCTTCAACTTTTCCTCAATTTAGAGCCTACATGTACTTCAATATTATAACATGTCATAATTTTTAAAATCAAATTGTGAAAAAGTACCAAACAATCAATCTTCTACTCTACATATTTATTTGCCTGAAATCAAAATTCAAAATATCAGATTTTGTAAGTCTAAAGCAAGAGTTATGTAATGGATCTATAGCTATCAATCAATCATTGACATTTGAACAAGAAATTGAGCTTATTTATTATCTATATGTATATCAAAGGGTATTTCATTTAAAATTAACATCTTGCATACACAATTTTTCAATATAATGCTCCTAATTTTCCTTAAACAATGTAGCAACATTTTGGAAAATTGTTTAAATTACCCAGCTTAGCATTTCACACAAAGTTGTCCCTGTCAGTTCGGATTAAATCTTATGAAAAATGTACATATGTAAATTATTACAGGCTTGAGACTCATACCACGAATCTGTAAATTTAAATGGCTCATGAATTAAAGTACATTTTTGTATCATATTTAAGTCAATTATACCAATATAAGCCCTTCAAAGTCATGAAACATTGTCGTTATGCACATGTATCTACGCAGAACCTACAATCACACTATCCCCTACATAATAAAGTGTGACATCTGTGTAAACTTACATAAGCTGCCAGAGGACAACAAAATCCCTGAATATATGAAAAATAGAGTATATTTTTTTTTCTAAAATTAGGCCAAAGTCAAAGGTTGTGCACAACACTGTCAAATGAACAAAAGGCATAACCCTCAATGAAAGCCTTAATCATTAGGAATCTATAGGTACAATGTATATGTGAAATACCAAGAGCCAAAACTGCTAAAACTGTACAACGATAGAGCACATAATGGTGTATTAATCTTCTCGAAAAACACGTCAAATACCCCAAACAGCTTTTAAATAACTTTGTCCAGCTGACTGTCTAGTGCAGATGATGTAATATATTTGCAGAATTTTGAAATGGAAACGAACTTAATTGAATGACTTTAATAATTATTTAAAAGAGTAGAGCATGGTCCTTTTGGCTTTCAACCCCTAATGTTAATAAAATATATGTAAGATTGGTACAATGTACAAATGTATGTACACTGGGACCTACAACCTAGCTGAAAGGCTGCTCATGTTGCAGAACATCTACATGTACATGGTACAAATATAGCACTAAAGACTATTGCACATCAGCTTGCATGGCAATCACTATTCTAGACTATTTCTGCCTCACTTGGGAGACCACCTCACTAAACAGACCAATCTTTTACAGCTTCATGTACTTGGGTGGTTTTACTATATTTCATAACAAGTCTATACAGAGGTTCACACAGAAAATTCTCTCAAGAACAACCTTTGTCTGCACTGAGTGAGAATCACTCACAGAAGAATAAAACAAACTACAGTTCAGACATAACATTTATAATACTCAACTTAGCTGACCTATTTCTGATAAGACCTGACCTTAGTAAGGTCAGATCACCTGTGGATCAGATCCTGGATTGTTTTTTCACCACACAGAGCTCATTAAGAGAGACTAATTGTACAATAGGCAAGTACATTTGTCTGTTTATTTCACCATATACTAGTGAATCATTTTAGCACATACTGACAGGCTTAGGGAATGAAAAGGTAGACAAAATTTAAACCTGGCAACTAGTAAAAGTGACAGAGACTGACGGAGAGACTGAGAAAGGCACAGAGAGAGAGAGAGAGAGAGAGAGAGAGAGAGAGAGAGAGAATAATATATCAGATATATGAAGGAGATTCATTGCCTAACACCCAGTGAAATGTTTTCAAAGATGTGTTTCATCTTAACACATAATAATTCATACATTTTGTGCACTTTATAATGAAAAACAAACAAAACATGTTTCAGCAAAGAATTGTAATAGAAACCAGAGATTATTTCATCAATGCACTTTATTACAGCGGACAATCAAATTCCCCAATGTTAACTCAGTAAATTTTCACATTTACATCAGCCAGAGCAATAAAAGCCAAAGTTACGAGAACGTAAATATATCATCACAGGATCCTCTTAATTGGTACTAATATTCAGCAAGCCTATTTCTTATGTCATCACCAATATAATAGTCTAGTCATTGACCTATCAAACACTACATTATCAAAACATACATTTGTTGCTTTTTTTTCTTCTTGGGCTATAAACTAGAAATGTATAACAATTTCCCCCATTTTTATAGCTCTCATATTTGCTGCTATCT
The DNA here is from genome assembly GCA_016161895.1 of Pinna nobilis. Classification (NCBI taxonomy): domain Eukaryota; kingdom Metazoa; phylum Mollusca; class Bivalvia; order Pterioida; family Pinnidae; genus Pinna; species Pinna nobilis. The sequence continues at coordinate 7,671 of JACSZP010020024.1, forward strand.
ATTGATTTAAGATTTTTTGTATTGGAATTGCTTCAGAGCCAATGTATTCCTGGAACACAGCTGCTAAGAAGCAAGCCCACCTAGCCAATTATTGCTTATATATACATGTATAGTGTAACACCTATATAACAAGACAGAACAAACCAAAGCTGTTCTAAAGGGTTCTAAGCAGTAGGTCATTATATGGTCTCTAGGTCTTGATTCTAAATAAAAGCCCTAACCATATGAAACCGGTATATGAAATATCAAAACCCTATCTTTTTTGTTTCAAAATATATAGCCAAGTTAAAAGTTTGGTCTATTTAAAAAAAAAACAACAAGAGATCATTGCATTGGCAACAATGACCGTGGAGGTACAGCGTATTAGCTTTCCTAACTTTCATCCTGGCAATTAGCTATAAAAACGACTAAATACAAAGACAACTAGATGTGGCATTATACTGACATTTCCTCTCTTAGTGATCATGCTTTGGGTGGAAGGATGGGAAGTTTTGTGATCTCTTTTCGGTCTCTGTCCTGTAAAAGAGTACATTACATGACCCAGATAAACATAGTAGTACAGTGTATTACATGACCCAGATAAATGTAGTAGTACTGTGTATTACATGACCCAGATAAACATAGTAGTACAGTGTATTACATGACCCAGATAAACATAGTAGTACAGTGTGTTACATGACCCAGATGAATGTAGTAGTACAGTGTATTACATGACCCAGATAAATGCAGTCATACAGTGTATTACATGACCCAGATAAACATAGTAGTACAGTGTATTACATGACCCAGATAAACATAGTAGTAGTGTATTACATGACCCAGATAAATGTAGTAGTACAGTGTATTACATGACCCAGATAAATGTAGTAGTAGTGTATTACATGACCCAGATAAATGTAGTAGTACAGTGTATTACATGACCCAGATAAACATAGTAGTAGTGTATTACATGACCCAGATAAACATAGTAGTACAGTGTATTACATGAACCGGATGAATATAGTAGTACAGTGTATTACATGACCCAGATAAATGTAGTAGTACAGTGTATTACATGACCCAGATAAACATAGTAGTACAGTGTATTACATGAACCGGATGAATATAGTAGTACAGTGTATTACATGACCCAGATAAACGTAGTAGTACAGTGTATCACATGACCAAGATAACATTACATGACCCAGATAAACAAAGTAGTAGTATATTACATGACCCAGATAAATGTAGTAGTATAGTGTATTACATGACCCAGATAACATTACATGACCCACATAAACATAGTAGTAAAGTGTATTACATGACCCAGATAAACATAGTAGTACAGTGTATTACATGTTGTTGTTGTTGTTGCGTTGTTGTTTAACGTCCTGCTCAAGAATATATCACTCATATGGAGATGTCACCATGTGGCGACAAAATTTGCCTGTTCTCGACACTACTGGCCATAGAGCAGGGAGGGTTCTTTAACGTGCCATCACCTACTGTGACACGGGACCTCGGTTTTTACTGTCTCATCCGAAAGACAGGGACAGCCAACTGCGGAGTGGCGCTGCGGGAATTGAACCCCGAACCCCTCGGCTCGAAGTTGAACACGCTAACCACTCGGCCACGGAGGCCCCGTGTATTACATGACCCAGATAAACGTAGTAATACAGTGTAGTACATGACCCAGATAAACGTACTGACATATGATTACCGTAGACTAGTGTCCCAATTGAAACAATTGCTTGTGTACACATTGTTTCTGCACTATAGGGTAAATTGGATACTTTTTAGACCCAAGGACATATTTTCATGGGACCTCCATGGCTGAGTGATTAGCATGCTCAACTTTGAATCGAAGGGTCTAGGGTTCGATTCCTGCAGCGCCACTCTGCAGTTGCTGTCCCTGTCTTTTGGCGCCCTTCCTGCGCTACGGCCAACAGTGCTGAGCACAGGCAAAATTTGTCGCCCTTCACCAACACGGTGACGTCTCCATATGAGTGAAATATTCTTGAATGTGACGTAAAACAACAACGCAACAACAACATATATTTTCATGAATTTAATGAAATTTACTCGTCTCCCATTCTTAAGACAAGCACTTGACTATTGAATCATCCTTTGCTACAGATACTGTGATCCTTGGTCAAGAACTGCCTAAAGGCATGATACATCAGATAATAGGTCAAATATAGCAACAACAACAAAAAAAAATGACCTTACAATTTCTCTACTCCCTACCCAATGAATGAGAGACCAATTGTCTCATGAATATGTAAATAATCTGTAGGTGTCTATATAGAGCACTCTTGTATTGACAGGAATCTCATGTTTGACTTTGTTCACGTCGTGCATGTGCCAATTTCACTGTAGTATATACATGTACATGTAGCTATGCAAAATCAAATTGATGAGATACTTTACAATTAGATATACAGTGTAGTTCAAACACCTTGAGATAAGACAGTACAAAGCCTACGGTACAATGTTATTCAGGATCATTTAGTATAAGTAATACTGGGAGGCTTATGAAATTACCGTGTAATGCATTCAGTACATTAATACCCACATCTAATTAATTTAATTCCAGAGTTAATGAACAGAAATGTTTTAGCACATAATGTAATATTGTGATCCCTTAATACTTATAAATTGTGTCCTGTTAATAAGTCTACCAGCAGTGTAGGACACAGTGTCAGCTAATGCCATTTTACAGCGGGATATCTTCAGCAGGATAGCCGTAGTTCTGGGTTAATCATAACTGACAGACCTCTCACAAAATTATTCCAACATAATGGTAAGAAGAACAACAGCCATATGTAATCATGTGACACATCAACATGGTCAATGTTCCTCGACCTCATAAAACACTGCTGTATATCAAAGGAGAAAGACGTTAACATACAATAAGTATAACTCAGGCAATCTATTTCAGTCCCAGAAATACTCTGATATTATAAAAAGTGCCAGATATAATGTATATCAGTTGACAATAAGCTTCTCCTTTTAAGTTTTCATTGTGAGGATTTAGGGATCACTGTCCATTCACTGCGTGTGGACATACATGTGTGCAATGAACAGATCCGCTTGGTTGGTTGTATTGTTTTTTAACATCCAACTCAAGATTCTTTCCCTTACATGGTGATGTCAACATCTGATGATGAAGGGCGATAAACTTGGCCAATAGTGAGCACTTATGGCTGTAGAGCAGTAGAGCAGAGACGACTCTTTCGCATGCTAACACCTACTGTGACATGGGACGTATTTTGTCCGCTTGAATGGAATATTGCATCTACATTTATACATGTATATTGACAACTTAAAAATACATTATTTGAGGGTGAGAGAAAAATAATAAACCACCACTTTGTATAGGAACAGATAAATCTCATCCTCATGTCAAAGATTTGCAACATTCAGGACTCGGCAAGCCTCGTGGTGGACTGCCAATCTTTAATACTCGGGTGAGATTTCTCTGTCTCTGTACAAAGTGATGATAGATTCTACTTATCCCATCGGAAAGACAGCTGAGACAGCAAACGGTAGCGTGGCTCAGATTCAAACTTACAACCTCATGATCAGAAGGCAAATATGCTAACCACTAGTCCGCAGTGGCCAGTGAACAGAGATGATGGACTTTAGTTATGTACTTTTGAAGTTTGGGTTCAGTGATCTACTGAGTGAATTCATTCACCAGTCAAATACACCACATATATAGAGCCACGTCTACCAGTATGAGAGCACATTCTGTTATTGAATCACATCACAAAAATTGTCGTACAACTGTAATATATGGACATAACCACTTGTACATGTTTTAAAATGAGTACGACTTATAAGAGAGTACATGACGTTATTAGTTCTTTTGGAGTCTATGGGCTCTATGATATACATTACTATGTGATTACTTACAGCAAATACACATGTATAAAAGTATTGTATCAGAGTACATGATGTTATTAGTTCTTTTGGAGTCTAGGGGCTCTGTGATCTACTTCTGACTCAGTTCTCTCTTTATCTGTCCAGAGTTAAACATGAAGTCTCTTTTAACCATAGGCAAATGGATCAGAGGTGCCTATATCTCCAGACAGACTGCTATCAATGCTAATCTAAGGAGTACTTGTTGTTACATCAAGCCCAGGGGCTTTGATTAATGATATGAAATGTACAGCCTTTATCCTCTTTATCCATTTGTAAGAAAAATACACAAAAGAAAAAAATTATTCTACACTACCACATGTAATACTTAAAGAGAAAAAAAAAGTCTTGCTAAAGAGATAACAGAAAAATTCATACTTTAATGGGACATTGTATCGTATGTCATATATGAGTGTAGGATACGGAATGACCAAAAGGAGAGCAATTCAAACTACATGTAGGGATGGGAAAAAATGCTCAATTTTACTGCATGTAAACGTGTGTAAGACTACAGTATCTACACATATGTTCATCTAAGTAACTCGGCTGAAGATACGTCACCATCAAAGTTATACAAATATGTGACACACACGTTTTGCATTGTTTACATGTACATATGGTACATGAGGGAAACGAAAAGAGCAGCTTACAAAATTATGATGTATTATAGAAACGACTTTATGATATGTTCATTGGTTCAACTCAATAGAAATACATCATCCAATCACTGAGATGGTTCTGTTGTAATATTTACTCCTGTGTTAATTATATGTAGGACGCCAATCACTGGAGGAGAAATAATAAATCAGTAAGTCTGGAGCATTAGGTGTCCCATAGCTGGAATTGAGGTCTACAGTATGTAAAATGCAGGAGCTACATAATTAAAACAAATCTGGCCCAGCGGGAGTTCAACTGCTGTAAAAATTGTCCCCATAGCACCAATTATTTCTACACTGAGTACACCCCATCAAAACGTGATCCCAGATGCTGGTTTTTACTTCATTAATTTCTATATTACAGTTTAATCCCAAATATTGCTTCCTTCCTTGATATATAAAGTTTGACATGGAAAACATGATTTCTGACAGCTCTCTGTATCATTATTGAAAGTGATTTTTTAAATTCTATATTTTTGATTGTCTTAAAGAGGATGAAAGGAAATATAAGTTTGCCGGCCAGAACAATATGAGGAAATAATATGTGAAATTTAAAGACATCACTAGCTATAGTATAAGACATCAGCACAATTGCAGATTTTTAAGATCATCTGGATTACCAGCTACATACAACGTAATAATGATAATGTTAAAATGAAACACAAATCTGCAGATTATAGATAATCTATGACAATAAGTCTTATTTTCTATAGTGTTTTTGTGTTGCTCTCTTTTAAAATTCAGCCTTCTACGAATCAGAGCTACCATTCTACATGTGCAAATTATTTTTAAGAGATCAAAGTAAAATCACAGCGATGTCAATTTCTATGAAGCCTAGATTAAAATTATGATCACTTTTATTTAAGGTGATACATATCAAATGCATAAAAACTTATGGAATATGGCTTGTATTTAAATCATTAGATTTATATACCGAGTTGACACAGTTTTCCTTCATCTTGAAGGTTACGCTGATTATTTCTTGGTTGTTGTTTTTTTTAAAAATGGCTTCACAAGTCTCCCGGGGTGAACAGATGGTTTTGTTCATATTTGTATCAAAGTGAAACATCACATGGTTGTTACTCTTTGCAGTTTTACTACCAGGCTACAAATTTTCTATGAAGGAGCCCTGCCATGCTTCTTAAGTGTATTGATGTAATACACTTAGAAATGCTTGACAAATGGGCCTGAGTACACCATGGTTGACAGTGCTCAAGGGAAATGTTCAGATGGACAGACAGACAGATGCATGGACAACAGACAAAACGTGATCAGAAAAGAATGGTTTAGGTGAAATAAAAGAAATAAAATCCAGAAATATATCTTAATTAATGTTAACACTTTCTTTCAAAACTACATGAAAGCATTATAGATTAAGCTAAATGTACATAAATTTTAACCCATGTCATTCCATGGGATATTCATTTATCAAAAGTTCAATGTCTGATCGATCAAGTGATCCTATTTTTAAGTCTGTGAAAAGTGGCCTTTAGTACAAGACAGATGCTTAAAACAGATTCATTGTTGGAGTATTTTTAAGTCCGTATGGTTTCTACATTTGCTCTAAGGAGACAGCAGTTCTTTACCGTCTCCTAAGCTGATGTACTACCATGTACCTTATTTGAAACCCAGCCTTTATAGAAGGAACTGCTTTTATGTACAAGCTGAATTGTACAAAAACATTGGGGGGACAGTAAACATGGTCTTTATGACCAGGTGGTGTTTATTAACAGGTGGTTGGTAAAGCAGGCCTTCCTGTTAGTATCAATACTGCATCAGTTTAACTGATGTCCAAAACAGCTCCAGGACATATGCACAGAGAGTAAAGCAAATAAATTTACTCAAAAGTAATACAAACACACATTTGTAAACACTGTGAAGTTTCCCTGCTGGGAGTGGTATTTATATAAACTAAGACCAAATATCTCTATCGTTTTTGTTTTTGTTTCAAAATTTCTCAGATCTGGTTTACAATATGGACATGCATCTGCCTTGTATAAAGAGATGTGTTCAAATGCCCCCAATGATTCTGATATCCCTGGGATGACCAAGCACATGAGTTTCATGGGAACTAATTTGAAGGGTAAATATGGCAGATTAAAGAGCTTGATATAGTGAAGAAAACAGCTGCTGTAGAAAATGGTGGCTGATGATTGTACCAATACTTGAACTGATTATAAGTCAATATGCTGAAGGCATTGACAGTGGATTGAGTAAAAATCAAGATGGCTGCAAAAAGTGACCAGTACAGGTAATTGAAGAAAATCAGAGCAAATAAAATGGAAGATAAATACAATGTAGTACAAAACAAGTAGCATATGAGAAAAATTAGGATATATGTAGTTAAGATTATGTGAAGTACATAATTCACATATAAAAGTAGCACAAGAGAAGGTCTGAATGGGAAAATATGGTGAAATAAAGAAGGAATGAAAGAAAAAGAAATTATACTGAAGTACCATGAATAAAGAAAAACTCAAAAAACAATTAAGTATGCAGTGGTACTATTAGATTACAGTACAGTACAGATACAATACCAGTTTGATTTCTATTTGTCTATTTGTTTACTGGCCTGTGTTTTACATACAAGCCACACTCAATAGTCTCTTTGTCATATGGTCCAGTCTAGTTTTAAGTGATAGAGAGAGATAGGTCATTACTCTTAGTAAAACAATCATCTTCAGATTATGTGGTCATGGGCTTGAGTCGTCTCAACAGAGGGGGCTATAGATTTTCCTGTCCTTGCAATGAGACAGTGAAAACCGAGGTCCCATGCAACAAGTATTGCATGTTTAAGAGCTAATTCAATGCTCAATGACCCTATTTGCTGAGTGCATATACAAATGTAGGTCAAATTTGTACCCTTAATCTGTGCAAGTGAAGGATCCTTGAGTTTGACATTAAATGACAATACAAATAGTTTTGGAGAAGAACCCTGTCTATAATGAAGAGGTGCCCAGATTAAGAGACAACTAACACACCAAAGGTAAAAATAGATATACCAGGTACCCAATATATAATACAAATTGACACCAGTCAGATTTGAACCAGAGGTGCATCACTTTGATTGATGGTCTAATGAATCCTCAGCTGATACTATCACCAGTCAGTATTGAAGGAGTTCTTCAAATGTAGGAGATATGCATCATACCATTAGTTCAAGACTACTTCTAGATTTTCATGAATACAGAAGCAGCATTAGAATTACATGTGAGAACTAGCAGGGTCTCCTGGGAGATCAGCTTTTGTCACTGAACAGATGAAAAGCCGTCAATACATTAAATTTTAAACACAGAACATGATTTACAGAATTTGAATACATGTTCTTAAGACAAAAAAATTCATCTGATGACTATTTGTAATTCAAATATTTATGAAAACAAGTTGGCTCCTGAATATTGGAAGGTGTCACAAAATGAAAGAGATATGGTAATTAAGAATGGTAGGGAGTCAGATTTCTGCAAATAAAATAACTTGCATGTTTTGAATTATAAAACAAGACTTTGGATTTCTTAATTGACATACCAGGGGAAGTACACTAATATGAAAATCACCTGACACCTGTTTGAGCCAAAACTTCTCACACACATAACTTGCTCACAAAGACGAGATTTTACGTAATTGAAAGCATTTGACGCAAAACTGCAGTCATGATATATTTTCCAGAATACCGTAAGATTTTCAAAGAGGAATCACAGACTCCAAAAAATGTCAAGTTTCAGATTTTCAACAGCAATGTTTCTCTTTGACTGTTTCTCTTGTTCTACTGTCTGAATTTTGTGTATGAATATTTTCCTTTCTGTTCTTTTTATTTACAACTGTATCTTCTTTTTACCAATTCTTCAAAGGAACAGATAATTTGTCTAGACAATAAAGATGTACTTTTATTCATCAATCATAAGGTCAGATAAATGAACATGTATTTACCTGTACATGACGACAGAAAAACTCCATAGATCACTGTTTTCTTTTCTGATCCTATCTTTATTGTTGTTTCTCTAAATCAAACTTCCTAACAGGCAATTATATGCACATTAAAGCAAGAAAATAATATTTCTTTTATTTCAGCATAAAAGATGGATGGACAAATGAAATTCTTCAATAGTCTAGAATGCATATTCCTCTTTTCTTTCCTTTTTAGAAAGACAGGAAAATAGAAAGGTAGGCAAAGAGACAGAAATAGATATACAGAGGATGATGTACAGAGAGAGAGAGAGAGAGAGAGAGAGAGAGAGAGAGAGAGATTAGACATCCATTGGATTGAATTGGACAATGAAGGGAAGAGTAAACATTATGACAGTACAACTGTATACCAAGTGTCTAGCCAGTCATAGGTGACATACATGTACATATAGGAATTCATGGAAACAAGGTGTATACATGTAACAATGCATCTTAGGAAAATTAATTTCATAATCTCCAGAGAATCATTCTGAATCCCTCCTCAGACAAATAAAAAAGCAAACACACACAATCTTAACTTAATAGACAGTACTGGATGTTCATGTAAATCAACATGTTACGATTTCCTCCCAAAGCATCACACATGTAAAGCTTGTGTTCTCTTTTCTCCCTTCACTATTTCTGTTGTGTTTCTGGCACACAAGACAAGCCATTACATGTACAAGACGATTTTTATTTCATCTGCAATTCACAGATAGCGGAGAAGAATAGAGTTAGATACTGTACAAGATAAACTTGGATGGAGGGGATATACTTTGTCTTATAAATAGCGTATCTATTTATATACAAGACAAAACAGGAAATTTGTGTCTGATGACTTGTTCTGTACACTGTTATCTGATCTGATTGGTTGTGTCTTAGTTTTCTTTGATCTATTTCCTGTTTGTTGTTTATGTCATGAAATAAACATGTACACACAAATAAGAATATACATGAATTTAATGCACATGATAAGAGTACACATACATACATGTACTTTGTACATGTACAAGCCTGTCACTATATAACAATACATGGACTTCCGTTTTTCTTTTTTGTTTTTGCTTTTTGTTTGCTTGTTGTTGTTTTTGTCAGGGTTAAATTACTGTCATCATTTTCCCTCATTCATGTCTCATATGGCATACAGAAATAAGGTTCAAATCTGAGATTTTTATCATGGCTTCTTGTAACTAGGCACATATGAAGGCCTACTTTGTTTTTGATACTAAGAATTTCTATGCAGACCATACATAGGTCCTTCATTTCTACCTATAGCTGATATATATTATTTTTCTACCATACTTACAAATGTACAGTCATGTAAATTGGAAACATGAGCTCTCAAAAGTTAAGAAGGCCATAAATAAAACAAGGACTCACAATTTCCAGGGTTAGGCGTGGTGATGTTGGCAGTATCTGGTGGACCCTCTCCGTCAGCATTCTGCGCGGACACAGACAACATATACACCTGTGATGACTGAAGCTGCCTGAATGTCCAGAAAGTCATGTTTCCAGGAACCTCCCTGTTTGTGGGGTGGAGCGTCGGATGGTTGATGGGGGTCAGCGTCAGATGATATCCTACCAATGGACCATTTGTAAATGTAGGTGGATCCCAGGAGACAGATATAACTGTTGGTGTTGGTGCAGAAACATCTCTGATTGCTGGCGCTAGGGTTGGTGCTAGTAGGGATTGAAAAAAAGTATTTAATGAAAATAAATTGGTATGTAAAACCAGAAGTAGAGTACTGATCACATATATCTATGTAGAATTAAAGTCCATACTTTCAGTTACTAAGCTTTGAACAAGCAATGCACAAATACAGGGGTCCATGCAGTTATTTAATGCATTGAGAGAAGATAGAAAAAGAAGGGAAAATAATAGTCTGTCACAGGTCTATTAAAGAACTAATGATGGTGGGCATCAAGATTCTTGTTTTCACATGTTGGGGTGTGCACTAGAGTTTTCAATTAATTCAACAATTAGCATGCCAAAAAGAAAAAAAAACAGTTCTTACGCAATAAGTGAAGATGGATTTTGGCTGACCCAAGAATTAAATGCAGAGCGAAGAGTAAACAAAAGGCCGTGTCTGGCATTTCCCAACTTAATTGGTGAAGTGCCATATTACACAAAGGGAAAAATCATCAATACATTTTTTGGCATTGTCTGGTTAAAAGCAGAAATGACTGGGCTAGCTGTTTCAATGCGAGCTACAACTAAAACTTAAATGTCAAAAAGAAAGAAAAAACTGGTCTGTTTTATATTTTACCAAGAAGCAAGAAAATGAACTTCAACTTGATACATTTCCATCTTTAATTTTCTCTTTTTGTCAATGCTCAGTTCAACATCCCACATTGGGATCATTTACTTATACGGAGACATCACTGAATGCTGGTGAATTTAGAACTTCAAATCTGACCTATACTTGACATTAAGGGCCACCAAGCAGTGACAGCATTTTAATGTGCCAACTCCTACTTTGACATGAGATCTCAGCCTTGAATGTCTCAACTATAAAACAGGAAAAGTACCAAATGTATGTAATAGCCAATTTTTGTTTCTCTTTTTCTACCATATAGAAAATCAAATTTGCCTTACCCCCAAAGGGAAGTGTGGTGATTGGCTCCGACTCATTTGTGGACAGAAAGCGTGATGCTGTGACAACCAAGAGGATTTTGAACTGAAAAACATAGATCACATGTGTGTAATATGATGCGGTGACCCTTGACCTACCTGTACAGGTACAAAACTCCAAGTCCTAGGGACCCAGGGAAGTTTTTTTTTATCATTTTTGAAAACTTTAAACTATATATGCATTTACAATATGTTTAAGTAGTGGGAAAATATGAAAAGACTGATAAATAAATAATTCCTGGATTGGCAAACCCCCCAAACCCACCCACCCCTAACAGTTGAATCACAGAGCTTTAAGTAAATAGACTGCATTACAGCAACCCAAAAGTGCTTTATACTTATTTATCTTTTTCTATTTGTATTTTACTGTACAGGTACCTTCTATAGAAGCTTGACCAATAATGACCTATACAAAGGACATCAACGTTTTACTGAGCGGTTCTCTGCTGGTCCAATCCTTGACCATGGCACCCAGCTTCTTGCTGCCTCATCCCTAGGATAGGCCACACCATGAACTCAATTACAAGCCTGCAAATCTGAAGCCTTTTTTCAGCATGCTATATTCTATTGAGATGAAAGACTTATTTCCATAAAAGTAGCAGGACACCCTCCCCCCCCCTCTCTCTCTCTGTCTGTCTGTCTCTCTCTCTCTCTCTCTCTCTCTCTCTCTCTCTCTCTCTCTCCTTTTTGGTTATGTGAACTTGAACTCATCGGTCACTGACTTTGAGAACAACAGTTTGCATTTCACACTGAGCCATAAGGAAATAATACATTTAAAACACAAATAAAAGGGCAAACAAATATTCTTATGTTCACCCCAGGGGTCATCTTTGTGTTTTGTTTTTAAGATGTCCCTGCATTATACATAGCTAATTTTCAAAATGAGGCATGCAACACAGAGTTTATCTACCAGAACAATTTTGACTTTTTGACAGTGTGTAAATATCTGCAGAGTATGCAGACAGGGTCTAGTGTATTATCTTACCCGATACGTCACATACGGCTGAAGATCAGTTATGTTGATGTCTCCATTACTATCTATTCTGGAGCTGTTGTAGATCTGCCAGTTAGTGTGAGTATCCAACACACGCTTCTGTATGTAATATGTAACATTTGGGTGGATCTTCCCCACCCAGTGCAGCACCACTGAAGAGTGGCTCTTGAAGCCTGTCTTTAGTTCTGGAGCTGGTAGTGGTCCAAGAGACCCTGAAAGAGAACAGATATATTGATATAAGTGCACATGACCACTAACCAACTCTAATACATGATGATACCTTGGTGATCCATCAGATACAACTACCATTATAAAAAAAATGGAGAAAAAACAAATAACAAAAACAAGGCATTGGCAAGCCGTTAACCATTCTGTATATTCAAACATACTGGGGGACAGGGGTGGGTTTTTTTTTTTTTTTTTACTGCTGAAGATTATGCATTAAGTAGCTTGTCTTCCAAACTTAGACTTTAGACTTTGTCATAAAGAAGATATACTATGCATAAAGATGTACAGACATGTCTGAATTAGTAGGGAAAAGGAAGTGGCTATACAGTGCTATTGGAATGGCACTATTACATGTACATGTACCGGTATATATGAAGTCAACACTAAATATTGCCATATAAATTTGATAACAAATATAAAATCTGAATCTGACCATATATAAATGACTTGAGGAGAAAGAAAAAAAGTTTTTTCTTTGAATTACAGTATTTGAATGTGTGACACATACAATTGTAAGTTTTTATCAATACAATATACCTTCTCCAGTCTCCTCTTATCCACAACTGCGTGCATCTGATCAATCTAGATGATAATATACAAGGTTTTGCCAGCATGTTTTTTTTACCCTTTCTCAGCCCACACAAATCATCCAGAGATTTGTATTATGAACAAAGCCCTCCATTCACTAATAGATATTTCTTGTTTGTGCTCGGCTTTTACTGTTAATGAATTATTCTCTTAAGGAAGGGCAACATTAGTTACTACAAAGTTACTCAGTTTGTACTCAGCTTCTATGAGCATCAAACAACATAACAACTGTGTTCCTGCATCGTCAGACAATAATTCTTGCACATTCTTATGTCCATTTTTTCTTCAAAACACATAATAAAACTTAGATATATGGATCCTGTATTACCTTTACTGTTCCATAAAAGATAAGGGACCACAAGAGAATGAATCAAACAGCAGAATAATCTATAATATTTCCTTAAAAATAGAATTTTAGGTTTTGCAAATGAAAGGTTTATTCTGGATTTCTTTACTGCTGTTTAATAGATATGAAGATTTCACTAACATGGATTACTTTAAGTCAATGTTTGGAGATTAAATCTGTTGTATAGTGAAGGATCCTTATACATGTAGTGTGTCCACATCTACTGTGACACTGGGTCTCTACGTGTGTCCACATCTACTGTGACACTGGGTCTCTACGTGTGTCCACATCTACTGTGACAC
>JACSZP010020044.1:0-12524 GCA_016161895.1 Pinna nobilis
GAATTCCAATCATTACTAGTCATGTGACACAGAAACGAGTCATCAGCTACATTTATTGTTTAGTCATCAACCAATCAGATTCTTGCATTCTAATTGGAGGTATAATAAACATCTATATTCTGCTCAGATTTATACTTTCGCTTTTTCTATAACTGTGTCAGTCAAGGCATTATTTTTTCTTCTTATTATTTTATATATCATTTAACTTCCGATACAACGCACAATTGTATCCTTTAGTACATCACATGATAATTTCTTAATTTATCATTGGATAAAAACGTGAATACTATTTAGCGTAGGAATTATCTGTCCTTAACTACGGGATTACTATACGTAACAACGGGACTTTAGCTAGGTATAGTCCCACGCGAAACCCAACGTGACGCCAATAGTTCTGGCAATGATTTAACGTCTTGCGACAGAGTGTAGGTAGCAAGAGGGTTAAGTGATTTCATTTTTTTTTATATTATTACAATATCACTGGCTAAAGTTTCAAAATTATATAAAACTTTTCATTATTTCTTGTTCTTTGAAAAATAAAACACAGACTGGCCTATCAATAAAAGATAGTCACAGTAGAAAGTAGATAATCGCAATAAAAAAGTAGAAAGCTGAATATACAAAGGCGTTTTCAATATGCAAGAATTGAATGACAGACGAAACATGGTCAAAACAAAAGGAGGAAATACTATAAACAGTTACCCACACAACATCACGTGAAATTATCCCGAGCCCCAACTACACGAACCTCAATGAAACCGGGGATACATCCTTGTACTCTGGAAATTTGATAAAATTCTCTTCACGCAGGACATTAAGAAAAGCGTCTCATGTGGAGTTTTTCTCCGCACGATTGAGTTTTCAAAGTCTTGTATTACTGAAGGAACATTTGATGAGAGAATGAATATATAGAATATTAATGGGAATACTGTTTGAGTAATGTGGTCGGAAGATTCTTTTTTAAAAAGCTTGTTCTACTTTCATCGATTTCCTTAACTGGTTGTTCTTTTACGTGAAATTGTTATCCTTTAGTTTCCTGTTTTTAGTTATTTTTGTATTTAGTAATTCAAAGGCTATTAAATATACATGTATATGTATTTCAGCTTGTCCAGTTGGTAGATTCGGACCAAACTGTGTAAGCAACTGCAGCGCACATTGCGTTGAAAACTTTACTTGTAACAGGAAAAATGGTTTCTGTGGAGGATGCACTGAAGGCTGGATGGGACATGTCTGTAATCAAAGTAAGTACTGTAGCTGTTATATTTGAAATATGCAAATCACAGATACCAATTTATCAATTTCCAATAAGGAGGCAATATACATATTTGGTGCATATTGGACAAAAATTGACCTCTGACAATCCAGTGGTGGGGCCAGCTACCATGAAGGAGTAAGTCTCTTATGCCGACCGGTCACACTAGTCTTGAGTCCTATATCTAGCAAAACGTAGTAATCTGTAATTAAATCAGTGTGCGAAAAACTAAATTATTCATATCGCCTCAACTTCATAATTAAAATAGAAATTACACAACAAGTTGGGTGGATTATCATGTTTATCCAACTCGAGTTGGTAAATTTTCGAAGTTAATCAACTGCAGCCTCGATTATACAGCCGATTTAGAATGGCTAAACTACGTGTGTTATGGTAGAAATATCAATAGAATGATGTAACTATGTATGACTTGAATCACAATGAGAATATATGTCACATATTTGATTCGTTCTAATGTCATAATGTTTAAGTTTTAGAAATGGACGGTACCTAGACAAAATGCACATTAAAAATGAGGACTGCTCATAACACTAAGTAAAATGCAAGTTTTGATATACTGACGCCTGGGTTATTTCCCTCCTTTTGTAGTTTATCTGTTATCTATTCCAGAATCTTTACAGTATGTCCAATGTGGCATGACGATAACGATTAGAAGTGATCACGAAACCATAACGATAGTATTACTAAATACATGTAGTTGTTTTATTTCTCAATGGAATTGAATTGTGTGCAAAATGTCCACTAATGTTCTTAAGCAGCTACGGGTATTTTATCTTGAACAAACAGATACCCCATATGGTAGATACGAAGGGTAATGATGTTAATCCTTTCAACTTATATTAGTTGTGCTTTCATAAGTATCGGCATAAAAGCTGCGTGCATTTAATTGCATTTATTATCTACGTATTGTGTATCTTTGGAGATTTTATCACGAGTATTTATTTTCACGGTATTTTTTCTGAGCCGTGAACACAGCGATATTTAATCGCCTGACAATAAAGTCAATAAATCATCGATCAGTATGGACAGATTTACACACATTCTTATGATTATGCTGCTTCACAACAGAACGATTAAAGCACACAATACACGGGTAATCCATAAGTATATCACATGCTCTGAAGTAAGCGTTTTACAACCTTTCTTCTCAAATATTGGAAACTTCGAAGCTCTTTGCATTGCACAAAGTCATTCCGTTCACGGGCGACAACTCTGTCAAACAGAAAAACCAAATGCCTATCGCTCGTATGTAGCCAGTGTGTTTTGATTCAAACACGATTACTCCATTTTATCTTATGTTATTTAACCGAGATAATATTAATTCTCTTAATTATATGGCTTAATATTTATCACATGATTTCTTATAAAATTGATACTTATTACAATTGTTTTAAGTGTTAGAAGAATCATTCATGAGGTTGATTGACACACAGATATTTCACCGTTTGCCGATGAAGACCTGTGCATTTGGCCTATGCTCCGTACTTTTGACCATAGAATATAATGCGCCGAAACCAATTTTGACACCAGGGCCTCGGATTTCATTGTCTAATCCAAATGACAGAAAGGGCAAGTCGAATACGAATCGCGGATTGTAAAACACGACCCAACAATCAGAATGCGAATGCAATACTCACGGAATAACCACGACTACTTCGTGAAGGAGTAGTATTGTAACTATTTTCTAAATCATTCTTGTATTTTTTGTGACAACTGTACATGATACTGCTGATATCATTTCCATCTATTTTACATCTTTTCTTGAAGCTTGCGACATGGGTAGTTTTGGAAGAGATTGCCTGAAAAATTGTACTACCTGTAGAAATTCATCTTGCCTCTCGCCTAATGGACTTTGTCATGACGGCTGTATTGATGGATATAACGGCACCTTTTGCAACATCTGTAAGAAATAAATCCATCGCCTTATTCATTTTAAATAATTTCAGATTCCATGCATTTGATATTTCAAATTTTCAATTGTTAAAGAGAAATTTTGGATACAATAGATTGTGGATTTGTACATTATCAGACTCTTTGATTCGATGCAATAATAGCATTTTGATTGCTATATTAAAGCTGAGCTAAAAAGAATATTTGACCTTTGAATAAAACAATATCAAGATCAAAGTTCCAATTTCTATTTTAAAATACCCCAATTCTTCTCCCTACAAAGCAGACATACTTGAATTTGTTTCATCAGAAAACGTATCTTATCAGCTATAAAGGCGAATTAATGCTGCCTTTCGTCATTCTATTATCACCAGGGTTGTTGGCGATAGCATCATAAAGTTTATTGCAGGTGCCTCTCTATGAAGCACCTCATCACCACAGACTAAGTGACGTTGCGTTTATTAATTAGAACTAATTCCTTTCGGAATGAAGTGAACCAGTCGATAAGTCCGTTTAGTACATTTATTGTCACAGTTGAAAAATATATCAATATTAGCAACATATATACATATTAATTTATACAACTATACACAGGAAGAATAATCCAGCAGCTAGGTAACCATTCTTAAAGTTTCAGTCTATGGTCATAAACAAAGTAAATCCATTAATTGGTATAAAAAGTAATAATATATGCGTTAAAGAGTCCTGATCCAATATATGAATTATCTCCCCTGAAAATACTTTTGGAACCCTATTTATACTCATCTCTCTAGTTAATTGTTTAGGAGATTTAATCTGTCAACAGCCAATCAAAATGCATACACAGCTATGGGTGGGGCATTGTATAAAATACCTATGGGCACCTTGTTTGTTGGTACTTTCTGCCTTTAGGATACAAAAGGTTACTTATTTGAAGAAATAAAGGTGTCAAGGTTAACAACTGACTGACAGACTGGCCATTTAGTTGCTTTAATTGCATACCTTAGGCACCTGGTCCTATAAATCTAAATCCTTCAATTATCTTAGGTAAAGAGGATTAACAAAGTGAGTTTAAGTGACACATTTGAGAAGGAAATGGTTTAAAGATAAAATACTAATACAATTAGCATGTCTTCATTCCATATCATTGTTCCATAATGTAATTACAATAAAAACATTTCTGGGAAAGAATTTAAAATACTTGTGTACATGTAATATGAAAAATACTTATATGTAAAATTCTGTGTAAGAGTTTAGGGACTTTCAAATTACCAATTTTGTTAAATGTCAAATTTAACTGGTGATACTTTACCTAAACGCTCAACGCGACATACGTAAGGCAAGACTGAACAAAACTCGACGACACTTTCACCTGTACGTCTGTCACTTTGTAGTGTAGTACAGCCATTCCAACAGATAGATATCAACGTTTGCAAGTCTAGTTAAGTCTATCCCAAAAGCTGTTCCACAATTCCGAATATCAAACACCTTCTCGAACAAACCGGTAACCCATAAACTAAAAATTTGACTCTGGATTTTGTTTATTCAAAGTTCAACAGCTTTTAACTTCTAAGCTCAGCTTAAATTACTATTTAAAATACCATCAGACATTTTCACAGATTATAAAATGAAATACACTGTACTAGCATTTGTCTATGAAGCAATATACAATACAATCAATTACAGATCATAAACAGATTACATAATTTCCAGAGGTGGCATTATGTTCCGAGGAAAAGGAAGAGCCTCCTAGCAAAGTTGACCCTTAGTTATATTAAGTGACGACGATGAATTCAGTATTTATTTTACACGAAGATCTTATTACTTCCTATTTCGTTTCTTAGCTTTAACAGTAGCGGGAAGTGCGGAAGCCGTGTCACTATCACCACGTCCCCAACCCGCTGTGTATGTTGGTACAGCAATTGGATGTGCTGTCGTGGTCGCTGTTCTCATTCTCGTTTTGGTTGTTTTTAAGTAAGTATTATCAACTGCATGTATATACCTTTAGTTTAGTCAGAATGAAACATTTCAGTCATGACTCTACTTGTTTTTATACTGCAGCCACTATAAAAACGAAATTAACTTTAAATGCTTACCAATCTTCTGATGTCATACATTATTATACATCTCTGATAAAAATGCAATATATAATTCGGTGGTTCTTCTGTTATTGATGGCTTTGGAAGTTAGAAAATCTGTATGGAAAATTGTAGAGGTTAAAAAGGACATTTACATTTCAAATTAAGAGGGACGAATTCGCTTTAGATTTCAAATATATATTTTGTAACGCATTTGTGATAATATAGTTATGCGAAAAACAAATCTTTCCAATTTCTGTTATCTTATTGCTACTTCCGTTATATTTGTTTCACCTATGTTTCTTTTACTTGCTTTGTCCTTATACTACATTTTGTACTATGATGGCAAATATCTCAACTGAAATTACAGTTTATATTGAAAGTTATCTACCACCACCCCTTATCATGAAACTATCTTTCCATGATTTTAAAAACTACAATCAAAATCAACTTAAAGAAAATGTGATTTTTTTCCAAATGATTTTGAGAGCTCTAAGTATTGCGGAATAAAAATCGGTAATACAGGCAATCTTCTGTTAAAAGACGGACAACTGGAAGAAACAAAAATGGTCAAATAAGACATTTGATCTTTTTATTAAGATGATATGTAAAGGAAAACTGTCCTTGAAACAATCGTTCAGGTCACAAAAGCAAGTATTCCTTGACAACAATGGCTCGCTGAGACAGGCGTGACTGTAATTGCGGTTGCAACAACAACCTGTCAGCCAACTCTATCCATAAGAAACATTCTATTGATCCATCGCTTGTGTCTTTCATAGTGAGGCAACTAAAATATCCAACGAATAGTTAAAAACTAATCGTGCACTTTTTAAAAAGCAAGCTTTATTTTGTTGCAGAAGGAAATCCTTTACTAAAACAGAACACAAAGTAAAGGAAGAATGGAGAAAATCCAGAATGATATTAGACTTTGGTAAGACACACTAACAATCTTAGAGTGCATGATTTTTATTCTATGCCAACCACATTCAGTAATTAAGAAATAAATTAAAAACACGATACTATTTGTAAAACAAATAACCACATAATTGCTGAGGCAACTACATTGCAGCCACATTAATCAGAACGTATTTGTTTCAAGGCAAAATGTAATGATAACATAAGTATCCGAATTGCTGAAGCATATTTTTATAGTGGTAATTATAATGAAATATTAACATGCAATGTAAGGACGCCACGTTCCACTTTGAAATAATTTCTTAAAGGTACGAACATGATACAGTCGAGCCTTATTAATCAGGACCCAGTTGCACAATACATGATTAAATCAAGTTGTTGTTAGCCACTAGCCACACGTTCAAAAATTTAGCTGGTAATTTATTTACTTTATTGTTCATTATGAGTTAGCCACTAAAACTTTATTTTAGAGTTGCCACAAACACAATATAACCATCAGTAAGTTAAAATTACCTTTGAGTTAAACTATTGTGCGACTTGGTCCATGCCGCTTCATGTCCGGAAGGAACTTACAACAAACATAATTTTTAATAATGAGTGGGACGTTATAAATCATATCAACTTAACACTATAATTATTCATACTTTTTTGCATTGAACAATTTTTTCGATTTTACTAAATTGTTTTAAACAAAAATTGCATAAATCGGTAGGCGACTCGGTATACAGAATACGGATCCGTTGAATATAGGTTAAATACGAACCTCTGACAGTTCAAAGGTAGTAAATAGTCATTTACTATATGTTACAGATGCTATAGAACCTCCAAAGGGGATAGAGAAACTCGCAATGACCGAAAGGAACACGAAAGAAGAATACGCCCCTGAAGGTAAATCTGAGGATGAAAATAGGTACTGTAACTACCTCATCGTCAACGATATACCTCTATCGGATCTCGCTGATGTAATTCGGAGCAAGAAAGAGACGGACGGCTATTTTGCAGATGAATTCAAGGTGTGTATATGATACTAAATAGGGTTATTCCCCGTGGCACTTGATCGCAACTCTGTATTACTTTGACATTCTATGCGGTTTATATTCAAAAGATTCCAATATTGTCTCCTGGAAGACTAATACGTCATGATAATTAATTCTATGTTAGATTCAATATTGGATGTCAGTCGTTGTGCCAAGTTTAGGTAACCAGCTTTGGACTTTAAGATCCGGGTTTCTTTAAACGCGTCGTGACTTATCTGTATTTCATTCGGATGACGATTTAGGACCTACCTTGATGAAGTTCCTGCACTACGTAGGATAAACCTAAGCAATTGATCAATAAGTCGGAAACCTATTTCAGCTAATGGTATGACATATATCCTATGAAGCATTTACATAAAAATGTATTGAAAAAATATTAGGAAAAATAACTTTCGATTTGCAGAATATCTCCACTGTAGAAGAAAGTTCTTCTGATGTTGCTCGACTACCAGCCAACATACCGAAAAACAGATACAAGAATATGTTTCCATGTAAGTACAATGACCCTCTCGTCTGACAGATAGATGCAAATCATATATACAATTAGTTGGTCTCGTTAGCCGTGAAACATATGCTACCAAAGCTATTTTTCTGGATAAATGTATACTGGAGTACCCTAACCGCGCACTCATAGAACACAGTAAAAGTTGAATATTCTGTTCTCAACAAATGTCGTCCGGATATCGAAGCATTCGGATTAACGAGGCTCGACTGGGACATTTCATTTAACAACAGATTAGGATTACATAAGTAGCTTTAGTTTTTCTTTAACGAAAAGCTTATTTTTGAAAATTTGAAAAGAGTTACCATCAAAAGTCCTCGTTGTGACAAAGCTATCAATTTAAAGTTAATTTTTCATTAGTTTTGTGACAGTATCCTTGCCCTGAAAATATTATAGCATATGTATCTATTTATTATTGTGATAATTTGATTTATTTTCTAGATGATCATTCAAGGGTTATTTTGAAAGATGCTTATTCCGATGAAACAGATTACATCAACGCAAGTTACATTAAGGTACGTTTATATTCCTTATATTGAATTGATAATTACATTGAAATCTGTTTAATGTCATCCATGTTCACTAGAAGATGCAAATAATGTCTCATAAACAATATATCTCTTTAGTTTACTGCTTTATATAGGGTAACACAATTAGGGAAGCATAAATTAAGATCACATAAGTCATGTAGTATTTTATTCAGTTGGATGCTAAGGCGGATTTGACTATATTTAAAGACATGGTTTACCGATTGCTCTGGGGTTCATTCCTCTTAAATTTCAATCGAAATTGACTGAACCTCCCAGCGATTACAATCGAGCGACAGATAACTTTACCATAACACCTAAAACCACCTCTTTGAATTGAGATTCGTTTCATCCTGCATTTTCATAATTTTCTATTTGTCTCTCCGATCGGTGTATCTTTCATTTTTTTTAAATTTTAAACATATTCTTTAAATGAAATTGCTTAAAAACCTCCTTTTCGAGTCCGCGTCAATACTACAGATTCACAGACCCTCAGTAGTTCACATACTTAGTCGTCGTTTTCTTTTATATTCAACAAATATTTTGAATCATATGACTCTAAACTTCATGTTTTCATTCTATTTGCAAAACTAAAAAACTAACTTTATCAGCAGATCACATAAACAAACATTTTAGCAGAATTTTTAGAGTTGCGTTCCTTTGGTCGTGAAAATATATAACGTATTTTTGTGTTAATGCCCTTGATTAGTGCGCGATACCGTTATGCACGTCTTAGTTCCATATGTTTAATTTACGTTGGATGAGTATAAAAACATTGAACTATTTTGTGATTTTTAATCTTATGCTAAGAATGTCACAATTTGTCAACACAATTCATATTAACACAGGACTTCTGTTTCCGTGGACTAATCACTAAAACGAAGTTGTAAACGGTACGTTGTTCAATCTACGATCTGTGACTGTACAGAACATATGTATGTATAAAGTATTGAATCAGAACGGAGAAAGTCCAATTCATTTGAGGGTTTGATTACATTTATCTGTACTTTAACGGTCTGCTATTTCCTTACTGTACAACAATATAGCAATAGTTATAAGTTCCAGTTCTTACTTTCAGGACGTTGATGGAATAGTATCCTACATTGCTTGCCAAGGTTTGTAGCTTTGTTTTTAAATTTTAATCTACATACTAGACTTTTCATCGATTACTGACATTATGCCATTCTCATGACATAAATTCTTCGTATGAATTGCTATGAAATTTATTTAACATTTAAATAAAATACCCCACATTGTTCCATGACCTGAAGTACCAAATAAAGGCAACTCTTTGGAACCTTTCGCAGGCATCTGAAGGCATTTCGTTAAGAATAAAAAAAGATCATGAAAATAAACCATGTGGCGCTGTGCCTGTTGATCTTTCACATAGCTTTTGCACATTCACATTAAATCATGTTTTGAAATTTGCTTTCATATATCTTAAATTTTCAGTGAACGTTAAAAGCTCTAAATATGCTTTGCTTTAAAAAACCCAAATAGGTTTCATATTATGAATACCACTATCACATCTACTCGACCAATAATCATCACGAAACTGGGGACTCTACCTAACCCTACGCCAATTCTTACTATTGACTTTATGACACCATGTGTCGTAACGTTATTGATTGCTCACTTTTAAAGAAGACATTTTCCTTAGTCCCTCTTTGTCATAATTTACAGATATAAAAGCATATAGCTTAAGCATATAGCACTTCTTCTTTGGTACTCTCATTTTATTCTTAGGTCCTAAGCAAACTACATTACGAGAACATTGGCGGATGATATGGCAAGAGGAGATAGACACCATAGTTATGCTGACCAATCTGAAGGAGGGAAAAAAGGTAAAAGGTCAACGGAAGACAGTTTAAAGAAAAATAATGGATCTGAGGTCTTATGAAAAAATATTCCAATTAAATCCACTCATTCCCTGTTATTGCATATGATTCATGATTTCATAGGAATTGATATTCCTGTAAGATTACTTGCTTTTGTCCACCCTGGGTACCTTTCCAGTTAATACCACTGGTCTATTACCTCTAGTCAGCGCGAGTTCATACTTCGCTTAAAACAATGTTTACCCTACTAGTAAAATTACCTGTTTACGTACAGAAAGCTGACGGCCTCTCGTAGGTTCAATTTATCTCTGAAAATGTACCGAGATCAAAACAAACATACTGAAACCACAACGATTTCTTTCCCTTCGCCATATAAATCATTGCTGCTTCTGCAGTGGTGAAACAAGTTTCTTTAAATATAAAGATACTGTGACCAAAAACAAAATGTCGAAAATCTGTTGTCCTGCAGTGCACTAATAACCATGATAGGAATCTTGTAGTATCAAATTACATCTGCAACCGTTGCCGCTTCGCACTGCAATCAGCGTCTGATCCGGGGTCGAGATATGCGACCTGACGTCACAAAATGGGTTAGGCTAAAAAGAAATGATCAATATGTTTACACTATGTGACTTTACTCGTCCAAAGACTAATGAAATAGTACATTGAATTTGAACGACTGTGGGGAGGTTTTATACCGAGATTTGATATATTTTGATATATTATGCTCCCTTGTAGAGTGCCTTGAGACAGTAAGGTTGTAGGTCTTAATTGATTCTATAACTGCAACATTTGTAACGTTTGTTTGCTAAATACTATGTCCAATATAATGTTTGATTCTAATGGTATATGTTTTTCAATATACATGTACCTAATAATGGGTAGTCTAGAATTTTTGTATCATCTCAACCAAGAAACAAGAGTCATCTCCTTCGGGAATCGAACTAACGACCATTTTAAACAAACCCACTATGACAAAACACCGGCGATTCATTCATTTGGATGTAGCAAATTTCATTGATTGGCATGGAAAATAATGTATAAATATTTACACGTATATACATGACACTTTTTAAATTCAATCATGTTTTCAAAATTTCGCATTTTGTTTCAGATAAAGTGTCATCAGTACTGGCCGGACACGCGGCTCCCTCTGACAACAGGGCACTTTACTGTAACAAACACTGGGGAGAGAAACTACCCATTCTACATCGTCAGAGATTTATCAGTCTATAACAAGAAGGTTTGTAAATGCCCTTCACCCTTAAATTTAATGAAAGTCTTCCTGCATCTGTAAATGTATCAATGATGAACTTCTAGAATAATAATGCACCTCTACTTTTTACAACAACAAAAATGCGTTTCGGGAAGGGTCAAGTTATATCTTTATTTTCTTTTTAACCTCTTTTCATCGTTGGAACACCTTAACTTACTCACGATTTTTAGTTGATTTCTTGTAACTGTTTTTCGTTTCATTTTTGTTGTGCGTATGAATATTTATGGTGTTGTATCCTATTGTTTAGGTCATGGTGTTGTCTGTCTTTAATTTTGAATTTGAATTTTGATTTCTTCAACTTATGCTTTAGACATCGGAAACGAGACTGATACAACATTTCCATTTCACCGAGTGGTTGGACCATAGCACACCCGATCCTCTGGAACTAATGGCTTTCTACAGACGTGTGGTTTCCTCAAAGAAACAAAATCCTATTCTAGTTCATTGCAGGTTAGAACTACTTATTTCAAATGAAACAAAGATACATTGTAGCACTCATTTGGTATCTGGTTAAAATATATATAAAATATACTTTCACAATTCATACTTAATATATTTTCGACTGAACTTTTCGTTTGTTGGGGTGAAATTTTATAGCACTTTGCTGGTATACTGTAAAAGATCCGTTGCAATAGAGACTTAGAATTTGTGATTAGTGCGGAGTACTTGCAGACGTCAATCAAACTGCAGACGCTCGACCATCATACAAGCGAAGTGCAATTTTGATAAGCTTTATTTATAATTTTATTTTTTCATGTCTTATTGATTAAAAAATCTAAACCTCGGCTAGACATAAACAATGATCGAAACAGAATCCAGTTGCTAAGCAATTGCTTTAGTCTAACTATTGTTTCACTTTTACTTTAATTTGAGAAAAAAATATTAAGGATCGACTAACATCTTTGAACGAATCTCTCATAAATTCAACAGTCGGTGAAAATTTAAGTCAAAAATTGTATACCATACACGTGATATTACGTTGTTGTGACTGTGGACTGCGTATAGCCTAAACTGTCTTCTCACTTACCGTTACACTCAATCATACAGTAGTTCATAACATACGTAGGCAAAACATTCTGATTCTGATTACCAAATCTCGTTCATTCCGAGATCTTGCATGTTTCATTAATATTCACATCATATAGGTTACATCTTGATTGCTCTTTGGCAGTGCATAATAATAAGAACAAATCAGAACGAATATAAAAT
>JACSZP010020049.1:0-10661 GCA_016161895.1 Pinna nobilis
TATGTACATGTGCTGTAGTCAAAAGATTAATCAGCTTTTATATCACGGTAGAAAGTGTTGCAGTTATAATCTCATATATATAGGTACATGTACTTGTAATTGAAGAACTTAAAAAATCATTCTAGTTTGCTAATGGTCACTGCATTACAGACATCTAGTCTAAAAGACGATGCTATAGATGTATTTTTGAGAGTTATTTTTCATTATCAACAGGTTCAAAGTTTCTTTCCAAAGTGCTATTGTGGTGGTATTGCGGAAGTACCAAGCTTATGCAAGCTTAACACATTTTCCAAAGACATTTGTCCTATCTAAAGAAGAATCCTTACAAGCACCGAAAAAATTCCTGGGAATGGACCTAAAATTCAATACCTTTTGCGAGGATAAGAAAATGGCAGCCCCATTTGTCTCAAAGAGGACGCTTTCCTATCTTCTGCTCAAGTAGAAGCGTCAAAACAATAATGAGGATGAGAACAACTAAGTCAAGCGCAATTATCAAAGAAATATAAACTTATACGATATGGAAGTTGGTGGTTAGCGTGTTCATCTTCTGATCAAGAGGTCTGGGGTACGAATCCACTCCACGTTTCGCTTGTCCTTCCCTATCTTTTTTATGAGACTGTAAAAACCGAAATCTCGTGTCACAGTAGGTGTCGTAACGTTAAAGAATTTTCCCTGCTCTACAACTTGAAGTGCTGGGCATATGCAAAATGTGCTACTCTTCACCGACACACGGTGACGTCTCTAGATAGGTGAAAAATTCTTGAGTGTGACGTTAAAGAACAATGGAATTCACAATGATATACAAGTAGTCATTAAACTGATTTAAAGACAAATGCTGACGAAATTCAGGTACATTTATATCAGAAACACCCAAAAGAAGTAAATCAGAAAAATAGAACAACACAACTGAGAAAATTGAGACGAGTACAAAAACAACTCAGATAATTGTTATGACCTGGGACTAACAAAAGATAAAGTTGAAAATCCAACACATAGACAGACTAGACGATTATAATGACAGACAAAGATCTTATATACTGATGTATACACTACCACGGATGGATAGTGAGCCAAACATGCAAACATTACTGCAAACATTACATAGCAAATATAAAACTCAGGAGTGCAGAAGAGAAAACCATGATATCAACAGAGGGAGACAAAGTGCATTACTACTACACAAACTACAGAAACACGGGAAGTGAAGGAAAAACAAACGAAACACATAGTCTCAAGCTGCAAAATGTGGCACTTTAAAGTGCAATGTCGATACACATGAAATCAGAAGTAACGCAGTTCGAGGATATATATGAACGAAATAGTATACAAGAGAAAGGTCTAGAGATGCATCGAAGAATAGAAATACTGTGGGCTTTACCGCGAAGAAGAGTCCAGAGGGACATCGAAGAATATACAATCGGTTAGTATTAGCAAAGAGAAGGACCAAGAGATACACCGAAGAAGTAGAGTAGGATCCGAAGAAACATTAAGAATGATGAACAGGGATGAATATTAAGCATAAGGTCCTAGAGAAACCTCGATGGTATAAACAAGATCGGCATAAAACAGAGATGGGTCGAGATAGACACTGGAGAATGTAAGCTTAGTCAACAAATAAACAGAGAAAAGTCTAGAGGAATATGAAGACGGTCGGCACAGGACAGAGAAGAGTACAGGGAAACATCTAAGAAAAGGAACCTGGACAACATACATACGGAGCAGATTTTAGAGGGACATAAAAGACTGTGCACACAATCAGCAAATCACAGAGAAAGTTCAGAGGAACATCGAAGAAAAGCATATTCACAGGAGGATCTAGAGGGATGTCCGAGACAGTGTACAAAAACAGCACAACACAGAAAAGGAACACGTTCAGAAAATTCAAGGAGAAGGATTTAGAGAGACATCGAAGAATGTGAACACAGGGAAGGGTCCAAGGGGGCATCGGAGAATAGGAACATGGT
This sequence comes from Pinna nobilis, assembly GCA_016161895.1. Taxonomy (NCBI): domain Eukaryota; kingdom Metazoa; phylum Mollusca; class Bivalvia; order Pterioida; family Pinnidae; genus Pinna; species Pinna nobilis. The sequence goes on from JACSZP010020049.1 coordinate 1,965, forward strand.
AGCATTATCACAGAGAACCGCCTAGAGACACCACGAAGAATCTGATTTAGGGAAGTATTATCACGGAGAGGGGTCAAACTGAAAAGAATAAACGCGGTCAGTCAACTCATACTGTCAATTCTGTCAAAGTTATTCATCTACAAAAGGACAAGAATACTAGAAAACAGATTATCAGAGTGAAACCAAAAAACTTAGATACCCACGAGACATGAAATCTAGTTTCACGTTTCTGTATTAACTACCATAAAATATATGAAAGAGCAGATTGTGATATTTCTCACGATGATAGAACACTTTTAGTTTATCGGCACGTGCGATCCAGTGTGCATCTAATGAGTATGTCAAAAGACATGATATGCGCCTGCTTCACATCAAAATGAATTATACAGCATAATAAGATATCTGCTCGCTGTCGCTCTTGCTCTCTTATGAACGTTTTTGCATGGATGATGCAAGTCTGTAATATTATATTAATTTCTGTATCTCAACAGAACTTACTCATAAATGATATATCTAAATAGATAGGTTAAGGTAGTGGAAGTAATAATACTAAGTAGAGTTGGAGACTAGAATACAATTAAAACTCGCTTATAAGGATGCTAAACAGTCTAGGTACTGAGACAGAAAATATCCTAAATATTGGTAACGCAAAAACAAAACAACAACAATTTTTCAGATGATTTCCCCGTTTGTATATTTTTTCTTCGTAAGTGTGTAGAATAGTGTTTCAGAAACTTTCTCAAATAATATTTTCAAAGACAGAAAAATGAAACATTGCAAAAATAATTCTAGTGTGTTAAATACGAAAAAATGATCACCACAAACTTGACACTTTCCCTGCGCGCGGAGCAGTAGTTGCTTACCCTTCCGGGGCACCTGAAATCACCCCCCCCCCCCCCCGGTTTTTGATGGGATTCGTGTTACTCTAATTTTTATTTAACACGTTGTTCTGTAGATTGCTTTTGGCTTGATTTCTCTTTTTGTTTTGCCAATGGTTTTGTCTGCTTTACGATTGTTGAATTTTTATTGTCCCCTTGGTATCTTCAGCTATCATAGTTATATATAGATATATATATATAAAAAATCATTACCTGTGTCTATTATGTAAGATACACATTGCGATACCGTTTTCATTAGGTAGACAAAGAATCAAAATAAGAATCAGTTCATGAAATTAATACAAATAGATTTATAGATTAAAGACATCATATGGAATGAAACAAAACTTTTATTTTTAGACCATTTCGGTTTTCCCCATAGTGTTGATTCCTTTTTTTTTTTTGAGGTTTGATTATTTCTTATCGTTTCATAATAGTTTTACGTAACTTTCACCATCATGTAACTTGTGAATATACTTATAGCAGGTTTGACCTTACATTATAAACATGTCAAATCAGTCGCTTGCATGGATTTTCGGACTGGGTACTTTTATGTCCATAGCTAAGAATGTAATATATATACATATATTTCGTCCTGAACAATATCCACGAACTTACGTCATACTTTTCGTATCAGGAAAAAAAAATTAGTGTAATCAAACTAATCCCAAAGAAATAAATATGTACTCCCTTGATAAATGTATATCATATATAAATATCTTATTACTTAGAATTCTATGCAGAAGTTTCAGTATATGATGTATTATTCCAGTCTTATCAGTTTAATGACTTTGGATTAAAACGTGGTGCAATGTCTAAAATCAAATTTCAGAAGAATACGTATTAAAATTGGTTCTAATACAGCCATCAATTTGCAGACGTATTACATAATAAAGATATCGCTTTCATATTATTGTGATAAAATTCTAAAAAGACTTTTTAAATTTTCTTATTAAAATCAAAAGTTGAAATTAGCAGATAAGTTCTGGGTGTAACTTATACAGCCTAAATTTTGTTTTGTCAATTTCGTAACGATACGATTTACGTCAACTCTGTTCTTATTTGGACATGATGATTTACAAGCGTATGTTGTCATTGTATACAAGACAATACGTCATAACAATTATTAGAGCATTGATATATTTAGTTCTATTGAAGTTCTGTTCTTAATCTAATATTAGATGGAAGAGAATATATTTCTTTGATCCATGATGCAATTCATTTGTCTTAGACCATTAGAGGACGCTGTGATAATATAGATCGTGCTTCCCGTTTCTAATATTGGATTTAAGAAATGGTAAAAATACAATATATTATAAATATAAATATCTTTAAAACATAAATGGTCTATTTCCTGATTGATGCGTTTGGACCACAGTGGTCTAAATATTTCCAGCGCATTCATGCAAAAGAAATCAAGGTAGGTACACTAGGTGCATTTTTTGAAAATCAATGACGTTTAAAACAATGGAAGATTTTAAAATAACCGTGTCTATTTATATACTGAATTACGAGACTTAAAACAAATGAAAAGAAAAGAGAATGATTGAAATTTAACTCTCCATGGGAGAAAGGAAACGCACTATTTGGAACGACTTTATTCCTACGCCGTGACGCGTGGAGGGATACGTGATACTCTGTGTGATATCGATAACATTATTTACGTCAACAAACAAGATATGAAAACACTAAGTACAAGCTAAATATTTGTTGTTATGGCGAGAGGTCGTATCAGTGAGTTCGGTATTCCGTTCATTGTCTAAAAATCAGACGATTTCTGATTTCCTTTTTACTCGTCCTCATTACCTTTATCACTTTAGTGATTTAAGAATTTGGATATCAATCGCTATTTTTACGCTCTTCCTCACCGATTGTGCAAAATTGATGGTCAAGCAAAACTCATTGAAGTAAGGGTATAGAAAAAAATAGTCTTGATTTTTTTTATCGCATATTACAAGATTTCAAAAGGAATATTAGTACATGTATAGGTATAAAATGAAATAAGGAGATGTACTGTTCTAGAGATTAATGAATTGACCCTGTTTAATGAAAAAAATGATCAAATACCAAAGCATATTTCAAAAAAGTTGACTGTATAAGATACCAAGGGGGAATCAATAAATCAAAAATCCAAAGGCAGACGAAATCATGGCCAAACAAAAAAGAGACAACACAGACATCTATCAAAATTCAACTCAAAATAAATCTGACAAGTTTATAATAATTACTGCCTCAGTGCCTCAACGTGGAAACACAACTACAAATTCCTAACGAGATTTGAGTCGGTGTCCGGATGGAGTCCGCGTCCCAAATTGGCATGTCAAGCCCATCGCAAATGTTCCAAAGAATCGCTTCGAGTTCTGTAGAATGTCGATTTCGACTGCAAGTTGTCGTGTTCAACAATAGCATCTAACATCCTTGAAACGAACTGACAGCTTCTTTGTGGACTTAAAATTATTTTTCAAAAAAGTCCGCTTAATGTTAGATAACTTATTCATCATTAACATGTGCGGTAATACCCACTTTACAAATATTCGTTTTTCTCTTAAGAGAGAAGGACTGTTGAAATGTTAATCCACATTAGGGAATAGAGGGATATAAATACATATTCTGACTTTGGAGTTAAACACAAGAAAAAGTTAGCAAAACTTAGCATAAAGCCGATATGGCAAATATATGTAGATGAAAATACATCACATCAAGAGGATACAGGAAGAACATTTTCAAGTTAAAAGAAGGAACTTCATCTGTTTTATTACATGTACTAGTCAATGGATGGTATGTAGAGGAAATCTAATATAACAGACGAAATGTTTCATAGATTAACAATCTAAGAAAGAAGAGACGGATAAGTAGTTGGGACAGAATTTATACGTCGGGAATTTCCTCATAAATAACGAAGAAAACTTATAAATAACTATAGGTTGGTCACTAGAGGGGAGTCAGAAAACTAAAGAAAGATAGGCAACTGGTATCGTAAAATGGGGAAAAAATTAGTTGGAAGACAAGTCAACTGGCACTTTTAGATGTCCACAAACAGAAAAAATGACAGAATACACTGGCTAAAAGCACTGGACCAAAAATCACGAAAAAGAAAATAAATAAATAAATCTCAAGCTCAAGCTCAACAGTAAGCTCAAATGTTTTCTCTCAGATTGACCTACATAAAAGTACATTAAATGCAAAATGCATTACAATACTTGCATTTACACCATTATATTAAAACATAAACAACAAATTGTATTTCTCCTTGGTATGTAATTTATTAGGCCCAGAAAACAATTTGAGTCCGCACTCAAATTTTGAGTATCATACTCAACGTAATTTTCAATCAATCTGGCAGCTGATTGATTGAATACCAAGGAAAAATACAAACTACAATGGGCTTAATTTATGTGTATTTAACTCATATTTGAAAAAAAAAGTTGAGTTGAGTACCGAGTTTGACCTTGAGATTTGTTTGTGACAGAGCAAGGGAGTCAGGTATTCGACTTTCGTAAAGCTGTAATTGTTTGTACTTGTGCAGCGTCTAAAATTAGTAAAACAAAATAATTCTATACTTGTTTCTTCGATTCAATCCTGGCCTTCCACACACTAAACATTGTTAACATTTTCAATATATCTGAAAATCGTGGGTAAGAATTCTACTGATTTATCTTGTAAATATTTGAAGGAAGTATTCGAAATTTCTTTTAATCTATGACGACTTGTCAAACTTTTTGTTGATGGGAGGCAAGACAAATATAAAACAGGGTTGATTTTATGAGCTTTTACACTTAACATATTAACATTTACGGTACATCAGTCCCACACAAAACTGACAAACAATTAAAATTCTGAAATATTTAGCTTTTAAAAAGTGAATATGAGTATGCACAAAAGATCAAAGAAATATGTAGCCTTCAGTTTAAAGGACAAAAAAGAGCATTCATTCAAGGGGAATAACTTATTTTCGTTTTAGAAAATATATCTAGTAATCTGATTTTCCATTCAGATGAAACATTATGATAGTAGTAAGCACTCGTGCTTCATGAAACAGAATCTAGATCTTGACGTATTGGACATTCAAAGACTTAAGGAATTCTGTATTAACGAACATTGAACGTATCATATACAATACGGTATTTTAAAAAACCTAATACATCGAGCACACACAAGCAATCTAGATACTAATAGTCATATTGTAAATGATTAAAAGAAAGTGTCGGTATGACACCTTGGGTATTTTTAGTTTTACTTTGTATTAATATGAAACGGGTATATGAAAAACTTGGTGCGGGAAATTCAACACCACAGCCATAATGCTACAAATACATTAAACAATATAAACGTTTTTCGGTGTTTAAGGTTAAGGGTTACACCTAAATAGAAGTCAATTACTATTATTGTAACTAACTGCATGGTTTTGTCGAATAATACAGCCTTAGTGACTCACTGTATTAAAGGAAATCCTGTCTTATGTGACCTAAATGAGCGGTTCCCAAATGGTTTTTTTATATAAATCACCTTAATTAAGAGACCACCTGGCACATGTGACCCTTTTTACTCCTTCCCTTGGAAGACCTCTGAAAACAGGGTTGACTGTATACAGTGGAGCCTCATTCATCCGGACACCTTGGTTCCCAAGCAAATTGTCCGGATAAATGAAGCGTCCGGATTACTGAAACATACATGGCATAATATGCAAGGCAATCTGAAAATGTGTTCCCTTGAAATGTCGTCCGGAAAGTAAAACCTCCGGAATACTGGCGTCCGGATTAATGAGGCTCGACTGTATACTTATACTTATAATATATGATAGCATTGGAGATAAAATGAGATGGATCTCTTATTCCAATAACAAATGCTCGGTATGAAAATGCAAAAGAAATGGAACACAAAGGGTCTTCCAAATTGAAACCCACCCGAGGATTGTTTCCCGGACCAGTTTATCTTGCCGACAGCTATGGCGACAGAGTACCTCGGTTTTTACTTTATCATTCGAAGTACAGGAAAAAAGAATACGAAGCGCCGAGGTTCGGACCTGCGACCTCAAGTTCTGAAGTGTATCATCCTATCGTAAAGTTTCGATGGCTTTCGCAGTGCCGTTTACAGGACAGACAAATTATTATACGGGATTAAGGGTTGTGCATCACATTACATCTACCAACAAAATGTCACAATAAAATTTGCTAAAGTAAAAACAAAAACTAAAGAAAGAAAGAAATTTAAAAAAAATGAAGCGTGATTTTGAATGCATATACTAAAAATTGTTGTATATGAACTTCCTATATAATCGAATGACTTTCTTTTTATACAAAAACAAATTTTTAACCGCCGACTGAATCCAAATCGTTGGAATTTACTTAAGTGAAATTGTGAAATATATATGATGGGTACATTATTAAACCTAAGATATTTACACTACAGGAATTTGAGATATGCATGTTATTGAGCATGACATGTGTTTAGTATTGGAACATATGATAGGTGCTTTATTAAGAAAGAAAATGGAATTGATGATATCCATCATGACAGTGAAGAAACACACCACTTTGGAATATGAAAATGACACAATATTTAGTATACAAAAATAGTGCAAAAATGAAATAGAAAATGATTAAAAATAACAACTAATTCTTATGATACTTATATTGATGATATGGATAGGATTTAAAATAATTATATCTATGAAATTATTTAATCAAGATAAAAAAAAGGAAAATTAAATTGATATGCAATGATTCCTTAGCATGTTTAGTATCTTTGTCATTGCAGCTTTCTTGTGAAACCAGACATTACGGAAATGCTTGACTATCTTTCTTTCGAAATTTACAGTCCATATTGCAAACCGATTTATCAAAAAGTTAAGATATGAGTAAGCGGTCAATCTCATAACTCATATGATTAATACAAACAAAGTTGGAAACACACGGACCTCGGCATAAATCAGGAGCGGGACCAGGTACCTAGGCGAGGTAACAAACATTTGGTTTTTATCCCCGGTCGTATCCGACATGAGTCCTTGACCCTTAAATCGACTTTGGAATGCTTACTCCTCCTAGGTCCGTGTTTGCCGAACTCTTTATTCTTTATTCCTTATAGGAATAATGAAATCTACTAATCGCTATTTCCTACCACTACTTTCTTACAATTTATGAATGCAAGGACAACCAGAACCCCACCAAAAAGCGGGAGTTAGTTAAGGTATCCCGGAAGGGTGAGTAACTCCTGCTCTGCGCTCGGAACCAGTTGTGTCACATATTGTCGAATACGGGAATAAGTCACAATTGATGGGGCTCATACACGAGAAAAAGGACGGGATTAGGTATGTGACAAGGCGAACTTATTCATTATTGCAAAAGGACGGATACGCGCCTTTATCTAAATCAAGATTTGGTCAATAAAAAACCAGCTTCTTCAAGAATTTAGCAAATTTCTTTTACTGAAACTTCAATAACGTTTGGCCTGCTTTTGAAACACAATCTGTGCATGGTGTATATTAGTGTTCCACCAAGGCAGTCTTGCATCATAAAATCTTGTAATTAACTTTGCATTATCATTTTAATTACACAGAAAATTGACAAAATGTTACGGTCACTTTAGTTTTGTTATCTTTACATTATTCTTCCTCGCATACTTTCACGCAGAAGACAAAATCGGGCAGTCGTCTGCCAGGATCATTGTCTTATGTGATATATGTTAGGATTTACCGTCACTATAATCAGTGCAGGCTTTACGAAAAAGACATCTTCTTTATTTTAACATTTATTTTGAAACATTACGGAGAAGAAGGAGACAATACCCCCGCAGAGGCCCTCCAAAATAATCTCAACCAGGGGCGCCAGGGGCCCTCTGATTGTGAAAGAATGAAAGAATAAACTTTGCATGCCACAAATCAATACATATAAATAATAGGCCTATATACTAAAAACTTATAGACTCACAAACATGATATCGATTCATAACATAATTTTTTATTGGAATTAATCACCGGAATCAAGGTATTGTAGATTTTAGGCTTTCTAGTATGTTGAGATGTATTCCGGAATAAAATAAAAACTTCGTTTAGGTTCTGTTTTGTGAAGAGATTGCTTAGTATTGTGATTTTGCTCCTTCCAACTGTGAGGTTCGAATCTGCGATGAGACAGTTAAAGCTGAAGTTCTGATTTATAGCGGGTGTCGGTGCGTCAAAGAATACCAAATGCCGAATGGTCATAAGTGCCAAACATCGGCCAAATTTGTCTCTACCGTCTCCATATAAGTGACACATTCTTGACTAGTGCGTTAAACAACAGTACAACCAACCAACTTAGGAAACATCAGGATACACGGATCCAGTTATACATGAAGTCTTATATTTAGTGTTCAGCTTTTCAGTCTGTATATTCAGTTCTGGTTTATTTTATCATTCAATGTTTACTGTATTGATACAGGAATAAAACAACTGAACACGACTAGATACTCTTATTTTACATAATTTTTTGTGGTGTCATTGACTCCCTCAAGTTATATGATTAAGCAACCACGTATAAGGTTATCACGGAAAACTTTCATAATTCCATGAAAGTAAAAACCGATTGAAACCCGAATGCTGATCTGAGTCCAACTAACGTAGCTGTTTGGAGGAGATAAATTAAAACCTATCGAAAAAGATGTAGTATATATATGCAATTAAAGTGGTCATTTTAAATTAATCAAAGCTAATTAGGGGAAATAAAAATTAACAAAATAACAGATGCTAGTTTATCATTCGCGTAGGAGACAATGAAGGTGTACGTATCCCCTAATAGTCGATCACATCTGCTATGAGTCCGTAGTAAAATGAAAGAAGCCATGT
>JACSZP010020056.1:0-16423 GCA_016161895.1 Pinna nobilis
GCTACCCATGAATATCCATAGTACTTCAGCTGTATCGATATCACATCTAACTTAAGCGAAAAATGTCCTGGATAAAAACAGTGTTATCACAAGAAATACACCGTACCGTGACATAAAAAAAGTGGTATCTAAAAGTTTTGAAGACTGTTTCCTAGGAAACTAGTTGATTGGTTGCATCGTTGTTTAACGTCCCAGGAAAAAAAAACTTTCACTTATATGGAGACGTTACCGTGTGCCGGTGAGGAGTGATAAATTTCGCTTATGCTCGGAATTTGGCTGAAGAGCAGATTAGATTATTTATCATGCCAACATCTCCTTTGACACTGGACCTCGATTTTTACTTTCTCAACTGAAAGATAGTGACAGCCAACAGCGACGTAGCTTGGGCTCGAACACCAAACCTCTTTGGTTTTTAAGGTAATAAAATATTTTTGAAATGAGGTTGATGGAAATTGCCCAGAAACTCTCAAAATATCCCCATGTTATTTTCTTATCATAGATAATAAGGAGGCAATTTGAAAATGGGTGAACCGAACTTTATTGACTCAAATTTCTTGCCGTGTTGAAATGATCTGAAATCAAGAAGTATTCCCGTTTATAATTATTCTTTAAAACTGATTTTCATTTGTCGATTTTCTGTTGTCTCGAATTAATTTTTATGCCCTTGGCGACTAAAATAACGAACTGAAATAAGTTGGACTCGCAAATTTAATGTGGTATAACTCGTCCAATGACCGCCGGCTTTTGTATGCTTACTTCTTCAATTGTTATTTCGCCGAGTGGTTATCTCCCCTAGACACAGTGTAACCTCATCAACTATCTCCGGAAGAAAACATCGAGACAGATTTAAGAAAGCCCGACACATTTATGAGTCGAAGTCTCAATTTCTTTTACTTTTAAAAATGGTCCTATGAACTTGACTTGAATGACGAATTGTGTATTTATATATTTTAATGCCCATATCTGATAATTTATCGATAAAAGATAAATTCCATTGTATCCCCTTTGAAATATAAATCTATGACTTTGTTTTGAAGACAATCAAATTGGGATTTCAAAAACGAAGTGATATTGAAATGCAGAAATAGACTACTATAAACAAAATAAATGTAATTTGAATTTCTTTTTACGGTTTTGAATTTTCATTTAAATTCACAATTAAGTCCCGTGACTATTTCTTTGAATTCAAAATTTATCACTGTTTTACAGAATATAAAATTCTAATTTTAAGAGACGAACTTTTATGAACTGATGCACAAATGCAAATATATATCATGATTATGTACCAAACTTGTAATTTGGCTTTCGTAATGAATCTGCATCATCATTTCAATTGTCGCGTTTTTCTCGTGACTATTGGATTGAATTTTGAACTTATGACTCCGTTTGGTAGAAGTTTTTGTTCTAACTTAACGAAAATAAACTTATATTTAGATCACATAAGACAGGTCCTCTTTTAATTCAGTTGGTCGCTAAAGCAGGTTAGACTTTATAGAACAAGTTATATACCGACACTCCGCGCGGAATCGAACCTACTAGCTCTAGAACAGAAAGCGAACTTGCAATCAACTAAGCCACTCCCCCAAATATAATTAATTAAAAAATACAGCATTAGATTTTTACAATTTGCGCCATTTGTTTGATATAAGTTATAAATACAGTCTAAACGGTTTTCTCAGACTATCCAAAGGGAAGCAGGAAAATTGGTTTTATATGACAGGTAGTCCCTTATAAAAAGTTGTTACTTTGAAAACAAAGAGAAATAAAATTACAAAGTATAATTAAGCTTGCTTTTACAATTACGTCAAAACTATTTCTCCAATGGTTTAAAAATGGCTTTAAAGTCGTTTAATGTATTTTTGCTAAATAAGGAGTTAAATGTTTAATACAATTTACAATTGATTATTCGAAAGTATACAAAGAAAAGATTCAAATGTCTTGTTATACTTAGACGACACCATCCCCCCCCCCCAAAAAAAATAAAACACACACACACACACACACAGACAAAAGAAAGCAAAAAAACCACACACACACAATGAAAGCAAAACAGCAAGAAAAAAAGCACAACCAAACCAAAAAAAAACCTGACAATAATAAAACAAAATTAAAACGGGAAAAAAAGAAGTATAACAAAACAATTAAAAGCAATTTTTTCTCAGTATGTGACAGCAATATACTGATACAAAAAAATTCACTCAAAAGAAATTCAGCCAAAGATTACCTTCAACGCTGCTTGCTGCCAACGAGAAAACGACCAGGAATGCTGCAAGTAAGGCTGCCATCTTCACGATGATATGAGATATTCAGAAATCTTCGGGACTTACATAGCGACAATACAGTGTATTGCAAAAGTAAAGAAATCCCATCAAATTATTGCGCAAACACAAAAATCGTAGTACTACTCTTTTGTATAAATTGTATAATTCGACGTTGCTTTTTTTCCTTGTAAACAAGGTGAAATAAGAGTTAAATCAATGTTTTGTGTAAAAGTGGGGCCTCCAAGGCCGAGTGGTTAGCGTGTTCGACTGCGAATCGGAAAATCCGGGTTCGAGCCGCGTCAGCGCCACTCTGCGGTGGGCCGTTCCTGTCCTTCAGAAGAGACAGTAAAAACCGAGGTCCCGTGTCACAGTAGGTGTTGGCAAGTTAAAGAACCCTTCCTGCTCCACAGCAGTGCCGACATTGTGGAGTACAGTGCCGTACAGTCAACATTTTGTAGCCCTTCACTGGCAGAGTGGGACGTTAAACAACATTACCATACCTTTGTGTAAAAGTAATTTATTTGTTAGATATGATTTTGGGTCATATGTATTACCCTTGTCATACACCTTATCCAGTCCTTCTTTAACCGTTTATGACTATAATAAACTTGACATACTCTCGGATTCGATATATTGGCGACATGACGGGTGCCGCGCGCGGAGCAAGAGATGCTTTCTCTTCCGGAGAACCTGAACTCAACCCCAGTTCTTAGTAGGGTTCGTGTAACTCAATTATAAGTTATAAGTGTATTTCTTTTTGTAGTATTGTTTCCTTTTTGGCCATCGTTGACTTATTGAATTTGGAATGTCACTTGGTATCTTATACCTCACCCCTTACTAAGTACTATATTTGTATTTTTATTGAAGATTATTAAAATTTGTAAATGTTTTCGACCAAGTTTGTTAAAAAAGGAATTGACTCTACCATGGCTGCATATAGAAAGCCAGAGGGATCGAATACAAGCTGCGGCTTAAATGGTTTTTGATACGATGCCGTTGTAAAACGGGCTGTTTTGTGGTAAAGTATATGTGGGGATCTTATTGATATCTAACTTCTGCATGATACTAAGTGCCGAGTACAAACCAAAATTTCAAAGTCTTCATCAGAATTTCTTATCGTGTCCAAACATACGTTTAATTTCCGGGAGCAGGGCGTTTTAAATGTGAAACTAATTATCAAATTTCTTGAACGACTTCAAATAATGACAATCATTCGGTAATGATCGTTCATTGATCAGTAATGGATAAAAACATTCCAATACTTGCCTATTTTTACTGACTTTATAGACAGACAGAACATGCATGTCATCTCTGTCGAGCAGAATTGAACCTACGACCTCTGAATACACGCTAGGCAAACACACGAACCGCGGGTAACCGTAATTGAGAACTCTGCAATAATTCACATTAACCTGTTTTCAGAGAGCGTCCAATAAGACATCGCCCAATGGAAAGAATAAAAAGGATCACATATGGCAGGTGATTTCAATATGAAGGTGGTTTATATATTGATGTGGTGAAAAGCAAAGCCTACAATTAAGTCGCATAATTCAGTTGGTCTTTAAGACAGAAAAACCTGTATGTTGTTTCTTTCTTTCATGGTATTCAAGAATAATATGAAATATCTATTCGCCCATATCATTTTTTCTTAGGATGCATTTAACCGTTAATTTGTTTTATAAATGATTGATATTTCGCTGAAAATGAAAAAAAAAATACTTATGAACCATTATTAAAATTATTGAAATTATTATATTATTATTATTATTATTATTATTATTATTATTATTATGTTTTTCGAAGATATTTAATTTTACCATTGATTGAAAGGGCATATAAAATGTGGGAATAATCCGCATAGACTTTGGAAGATTTTTAGATGGCGAATGAATTAAATGAAACTAACAGTTGAAAAGAAATATAATTTGTGGTGTTGCAAGAGGTATTATGTTCTCAGTAAATATCTCTATGAAGACGTCGGTAGTATCTTTGGATTGTACCGTACAGACGAGATTTTACTTAAGATAGAAATCTCACTTCTTTAGTTCGTAGGTCATATGTCACATCAGAAAGGTTTTCCCATGCCACATGTGAAGATGAGAAAGATTTTTGGTTTGATAATTTCATAAATTTCAACTAAAATAAGTTAAAGTACACGGTACTAGAAATCTTATGGTTGTTACCTTAAAGATCAAAGAGAAGGAAAATTTATTTCAATCCGATAGCCGGATAGAAATATGTTTACACACATATAAAATCGATAAGTGATCTTTATTCCACTTTTATCATACCGATTCATTGTATTTTGAAATTCTGAGAAAGTGGGGCGGGGGTCAAAATAATTGGGACAAGCGTTGCTAAAATCGTTTTCTCCTAAATTAGGACCTTACAACTGGTTACTCAAATTTAATGAATTTTACTCTTTGATTTTAAAACCACAATTTTTAGCTCCCAAATTTATGATCATGATAATCATTGTGTAAACACAAGAACTTACCGTACTTAAAAGACACCGGTTTTGAAACAAAGTGAAAAAAACTTCACGACATGGTACTCCAACTGTAAGAAAAAAATGTATAAAGTTTGATATCCCTTCCTGTCCCAATTCGGAGGCCTCCGTGGCCGAGTGGTAAGCATGTTTGACTTAGAATCGAATCCGCGCCGCGCCACTCTGCGGTTGGCCGTCCCTGTCTTTCGGATGAGACAGTGAGAACCGATATCCTTTTTAATATGAGAAAGTATACATCGGGGTCCAGCGTCACAATAAGGGTCGGCTCCTTAAAAAAATTCTCACTTTAAACACCATATACCGTGAGGGACAGACATACTCAAATCCATTTGTTCTTCAAATGGCCGTGGAAATTGCAAAACACATGGCTCTGTGTTTACTTTTTGACGTCATTTGATTTTGTCAGTTATTGGGCGATAGGTCAATTGGGGGAGGCCGGGTCTGCAACTCTTTCTTCCAATAATTTCACAATTTTCAATAATTCCAATTTCTAAAAGAAAAAAAGGAGAGACAAAATGTAAGAGATAGGAATATCAACTAGGCTTTATATTCAGATATTTATGAATTATTTAGATGCATGTGTTTTGTTCATGTGTTTTTTACCCAAGAAACCTCCTCCCAATTTCAATATCATGTTTCACACAACCTAATCCTCCTTCGGACAAACATGTATTTGACAACTGCCTCATCTGTCTTGCATATATGATGTATAAGACACCTGAACTGTCACTCTAAGGTACATATTTAAGACAACTGAACCATCCACATATTGTGTCCCATTTACCAATTTTCATTGGCTGAGAAGAGAAATAATGTACCGGGAAAGAGACTATCGGCTTTCGCAAGCAAACTTTCTGACATATCCGACATAGGTTACAACAAGACCCGAACCATCACGACTACAGTTGAGAGATGGTATGGTATTGTTGTTGAACGTCCCACTCAAGAATATTTCACTCATTTGGAGACGTCACCGTGTTGCGGTGAATGGCTACAAATTTTGCCTATGATCGGCACTGCTGGCCGTAGAGCAGGGAGGGTTCTTTAACGTGCCAACACCTAATGTGACACGGGCCTCGGTTTCTACTGTCTAATCCGAAGGACAGGGACGGCCAACCGCGGAGTGGCGCTGACGCGGCTCGAATCCGGATCTTCCGATTCGCAGTCGAACACGCTAACCACTCGGCCACGGAGGCCCACAGTTGAGAGAAAGATTGATTTTAAGAGAAAACAAAATATGCTTATTAACAAAGCTTGTATATATCATTGAAAAAATATATCCTGCATATTATTGATTGAGTTTGCTTTCAATGAAGTGAAGGCTACGAGGAAATTAGTCCTTGTTGAATATCCGTTCAAATTCGTGTCGCCATGACACAACGCAGATGAGAGGTATGTCCCCCTTGTCGCATACCTAATCCCGACCTCCCCTTTTCTCGCTTATGACCATCACCGATAATGACATTTTTGTATTCGAAATCTTGTGACACGGCGGGTGCCGTGCGCGGAGCAGGAGTTGCTTACTCTTCCGGAGCACCTGAACATGTTTTTACACTCTAATTTTTCTTTAAAATTAGGGACTCTAGAATTCAACTGGCTGTGAAGCCACAGACAGTATCAGATCCCAATGACGTTATACAACATCCCAAGCAAACGTATATTTGAACTCCATTTTTTTCTGTTTTAAGTATATGTGGGTTATCAGCTTCTTGGTTTGATCACAAAATTATAGAAAAAATTAGAAGAGTAATCACAAAGCATTGGGTAAATAAAATATTTGAGATGAAATCCTGGGATTGACTTTGTATTCAATCCAGGTAACTGGAATAAAAAAAATTAGTTTCATACTGTGTCTGGGGCCTTATTCACAAAGAATCGTAAGTGTAGGACTAATTCGTAAACTTACGACTACACTTACGACTACAGTTAGGAGTTATTCACATAAGTAGTCGTAAGTCTGCTCGCACGAGTAACTCTTACACTTACGACCAACGTAACTTTGGCAACGGATGAATACGCATGATACGCATGTGCAAAGAAAGTACAATTAAATCACGCTTTACAAAATGAATGATTTCTTTTACGAAAATAAGAAGCTGGCTTTTCAGAGTTTTATTTATTTTGTTATTTATTTATTCATTTTTTTCTCTATGTATTTATCTCATATTTATTTATTTATTTTATTTATTTTTATTATTAATCATTTCTTTATTGTAGTTTCTTTCTTTTTTGTCTATAAACTTAAATACTTAAATATATTTATCTCATTCTTCTTGCATTTTATTTCAAACGTAACCGCAATCTCAAGTATGAAAAGGAGCGGTGGACTATTGAAGGGGAGTTCGTGTTTTAAAATACATGTTTGAAAAACGGTTCCTGAAATTTAGTTTTTTTTTCCTTCATTTTAATCTATCAATAGCGGCACATCTCAGCAGGAATATTAACAGGTTGAGAGGGAAGGCAAAAGAAAAAATAGAATAATGAATAAATATAACGAACATCAAAATGAAATTTAAGCGACAGACACAGTGAGCAACGGTTATCCGTTCCTCATTTAATTCTCACGGTAAAACATACAGAGAGAGAGAGAGAGAGAGAGAGAGAGAGAGAGAGAGAGATAATGTAATGTTTTTTTCGGGCAAATATAAACTTGTGTCTTAATCGTAGTTGTTTCTCGGTTCTTGGTGGTAGTGCTGGGACGAGTCACTTGTTTCAATTTAAAGGGGCTACTCTAAACTAAAGAGATTCTCGACCCCCTCCAAGACTTTTAGAAATAAATGCCTGTGACTGAAACTGTCCACGAAATATGCATAGACCCATTTCATCTTGAACAGGCTTTTTTCTCTTCTTTTTTTTTCAACGATAAAAATTAGTAGGAATTTTGTTACAATGTAACAATTTTTTTATCTCTTTACTGAAGCTTGCATACCTACATGTACTGTACGTCAGCAGCCTGGGTTTACACGTCATAAGTTTAGATAAACAGGTCATAACACAGTTTTAGTCCATTCAAGTGGCCATAAACTGCTTAAAGTAGCCTATTTTTGCATCAGTATTTGATTGTTCATCGACTGTGGAATGATATATTTCCTATTCTTTAGGCGGATCCTCAACAAGTGTGATGATTGTTACATACCAAACAGTCAATATCAGGTATTTCGAGTCATTAAAAGCTATTTTATGAAAGACCCATGCTTGTTTTTACGAATTTTATTCGTCTTATGGTACCAGTTCCTCGGATACACAAGTACTAACCCCATTTTTAATTTGCTTGATTTCAATCGGCTACGACTAGAAAGTTGTACTTAAGAGTGGTACTGGGATGTCGTGGACTGACGCACAGCTGTTACACTTAAGTGCAAGTCCAAGTTTTGTTTTTTTGAATATCTCCTAACCCTAGAAGTTGCACTTACGTGTAGGAGTTGTACTTACGACACTTTTTGAATACGACCCCTGGAGTTTCAGAAACATACCTCTCTCGCATCCACCACACATGCAACTCTCTCTCTCTCTCTCTCTCTCTCTCTCTCTCTCTCTCTCTCATAAATATATAAATGTACCTGTCCTACATAAACAATGTATGATAAAAACATTTTTATTGTAGCTATTTTTACTCTGTTATCTGCAAAACTGAGTTTGTATCAAAGAAGTGCATAGATACTTTGATTCGTTGTTATGACTTCAGATTACAATACAGATTTGTGACAAAACTGAACACAAACTGGTGATAATAAAATGTTATGTAACTCCTTCCTTTATCTCCATATCTTATGGCGATACGTTCTTCTTTGTCCTTCGGTTAAAAAGAATCATCAATGCCTTTGGCACATTTTCACACACACACACACACACACACACACACACACACACAAATTACGACCAAAAATATCCCCGCTCGTACAAGCGTACGTAAGCAATATTTCAATTTATCATATTTAACCATATAATTTTGTGGCCCAATACAAGAAGCCTCATTTGTGTAAACCAGATACATAAAAAATTAATTATAAATGTGCTAGTAATGTTTTATAACGTCAAAGGGATCAAATACTACTAGTATCTGCAGCTTCACAGCAAATCAGAGTCTACGGTCAAGAATTTCAGTCATGGAAAAGAGTTTAATTATATATTGCCTAACCATTGGGAGTTAATAGGTTTAGGCATCGGGCTGTAACTATTGACCTATTGTTAGAAAATCTGACTAATAAGAACTACAATGTACAGTAAAACCTATTTTTTTAATAGGCTGTCCTAGGGAAGTAGCAAACTAGGGTCAAATATGGCAAGTGGTCTCTAAATCTAGGTGACTTATATAGCTATACATTTAGGCCACATAAGACAGGTTTCTTTTTTCTTTTTTTTAGTTGGTCGCAAAAACAGGATAGACAGTATATAAATTAGATTGTGCTAATTATTTGTTAGAAAGATAAGGTTCACAGTGTTGATGTCGTCAACTGTTTTGCCGTTTAGCACACGAAAGGGGTGTCTCACCCCGAGCGGCTTTCTATAAAGTACAAGAGATAACTATATGCATATATTCCGTGGAGGAGAAAAGAGGTGATTTTAAATCAATATTTAGCCTTTAAACCAAATTGTGCTAAAGTTTACTTTCTCGCAATTGACAACGATCGACCTATAAAAATCCCTAAATAGAAAAAGGTGTTTTCGGTGTTTTCAAACTAAATATGAATGATAAGATTTTTACAATTAAATCTCTCTAGGTTGGACCATCCTTTTCAAGTTTAATATTCACTTTATTTGATTTTAGTTTGAATTCATACAATCACATGCTTTCTGATTTTAATGCAACGATTTTAAGGTCTTTACAATCGATAGAATCAGTCGATTTTACATTCATTTTGATGTTATCATATTATTTTTGCCATATTTTTAGACAAAATAGAAAAGTTATCATATTTGCTCCTGTTTAAAAACTATAAACACTATCAGGTTGCATGTCAATCACCGATGAGTATGAAAATAGTTGTTGGCAAACTTGAAAATTCACTGAAGATTTATATTTTATTTTGCAATTGAAGAAGATTGACGTATAAATATCCTCAAAATGAAAAATGTTTTGGCTTTCTTAAAACTAAATATGCATGATCAAATCTTAGTAATGAAAATGCAAGAATATCTTTTGTCAGATAGCACTGTAAAAAGTTATGTAAACTGATTTATTTCTTGTTTAGATTCTAATAGCCAAATGCTTTATGACCTTAATGGAACGATTAAAAGGTCCTGGCATCAATAACGTCGGTAAATGTTACTTTTATTCTGATGTTATCATATTTCATGTCATTTGTTGAGAAAAAATAGAAAACATAGAAAAGCTATGATTTATGTGCATGTATAAAAATGATAACCGTCAATCAAATCACCGACGAATGTTGTTGTTGCTGTTGAATTGTTGTTTAACGCCACAATCAAGAATCTTTAACTCATATGGAAACGTCACCATGTGCCGATGAAGGTCGACAAATTTTGCCTATGCGAATGGATGCCAATCACAGACGAGTATTTACATAGCTGTTGGCCGAGTTGAGAAGAGTTACTTTTCCGCAGTTGACGAAAATGGACCAATAAAATTTTCAAATGGACAAAAAATGATATTTTCGTCGTTTCTAA
Source organism: Pinna nobilis (assembly GCA_016161895.1). Taxonomy (NCBI): domain Eukaryota; kingdom Metazoa; phylum Mollusca; class Bivalvia; order Pterioida; family Pinnidae; genus Pinna; species Pinna nobilis. The sequence goes on from JACSZP010020056.1 coordinate 10,399, forward strand.
ACTAAACACAGTCAAATACACTTATATCGACTTCTCTTTCATAGAATTCTCGGTAATAACGAACTCATTTTCAATCCCCTGCACAATTCCTTCTTAAAGTATATAGAAAAAATATAACAGCTAAATCAACTTCGGAAATATCGTATTATCGCTTATATCGAACCCCTTGGGAACCCCCAGTGATATTAATCAGCTTTAAATTCGGTCTCCACACCTCTTTAAATAATTAAGCGACTGCTCATGACCAGGTATCTTTTGTAGCAGATCCTGGTACTCATACTTGTGTAAATGTACACAGGTAAGGATTCATGCAACCGTGAATTGATTCGTTCTCGCTTGTTTTAATAAATTGGTTTATAATTTTGTACAAGCCAGTTTTGTTTTTCACTTTACGGATGTCTACGAATGATCTTTTATTCACGATAAATTTCGCATATGGTTGCCACCATCTTGTTTGTATACATGTGTTACGTTCTCCAGGCGCACTTAGATCTCGGCCTTGGTCTAACACCGAGACTACTGTAGATGTACATGTTTTACAATACTACCATTTATCACTAAGATGTAATCACGAAAAAAACGAAGCTGATGTTACGATACAATCCAATTGAATAATGTCGCGTAATTTATTATTCAAAATATTTAGGATCGGGATCGGGATCTGAGTTCTCCTGCAGATCGTACCACATGTTCACAAACAAGGTGGCGGTCACTGCGGGTGTATTTCTTATGGTGACTGAATAATCGTCGATCGTTTGGTGAATAGTTCAAATTTTTAAATTTGTTATGTTTTTTTAATATAACAATAAAGTTTTATTACGATGGATGACCCATAACTGCGCCGACGCATATTATTCTCTGCAGCAGTATTTGAAAACGATTGTGACTACGACCAAGAAACATACAGTAGGTGGCCATAAGTATTGGCGCACAATGGCGACGTCATTATGGGATAAAAGTGTATCATCATCATTTTCTACTGTGTCTGCACCAAAATCACACGCATTTTCACAATTAAAGTACTGGGTAAAAAAATGGAATGACGGAAGTTGCGTACACACTAAAATAGAGTTATTTCCCTTCATCAAAGCTATATTTGTCGTCTGCTATTTTTATGACTCTTGAAAGCCGTGATTCCACCCCAGTTTGTGAAATAAGGTCGTGTAATGCTATCCCATGTTGGTCTTTTGGCTGAAGAATTTGCACAGATGTCAGAAATTTAACCAAGATGTTCACATTATTGTTTCATGCCATTCCTTAACACGGAAAGAACAAAAAATTAACCAAGACGTTGACGACCCCAAAAATCATCTGACAGGTTTGATCGTAGTATCATTTGAATTGATACAAAACGATAGTGGGGCCTCCGTGGCCGAGTGGTTAGCGTGTTCGACTGCGAATCGGAAGACTCGGGTTCCAGCCGCGTAAGCGCCACTCCGCGGTTGGCCGTCCCTGTCTTTCGGATGAGACAGTAAAAACCGAGGTCCCGTGTCGTCANNNAATATTCTTGAGTGGGACGTTAAACAACAAACAAACAAAAACAAAACAAAACAAAAGATAGTGTAGGAACTTTAAATGACTTTACGGCAATCTGTAATAATAAGGGACTTTTTATTTCGCCTTTAAACCTGTTGTAGTGAGACTTTTTTGAATTTAGAAAACAGAGGAGAGGTTGTAAAGAGTTCGATGACAGAAAACAAATGACGTCGTCATTATGCACCAATACGTATGTCCTTTTACTGTAGCACTACATGTCTGCTTATATCGAACACCGCATATAACAATGTTAAAGTGACAGTCCGCTGATATTCGTTATATACAAAGTTGACTGTATGCATGATAAATTCTTGGTAATAGAAAAGGAAGAATATATCATAGGTCAGACTGACCTATAGAATTTTATGTAAACTGATTTGTTTTAAGTTTAAATTTTTATAACCATATGTTTATGACCTTACTGAAACGATTATAGATTTTTAGAATTCGATAGTGTCAGTCGATCTTACATTTATACTGATGTTATCATATCGCTAGCCATCTGGAGGGAAAAATGAGAAAATAAAGAAAGTTATCGTTTTTGCTCCTGTAAAAAAGCGATCATTAATATCAGAATACATTCCAATCACAAATGAGTATTAAAATAGTTATTTGCCAAGTTGCAAGTTAGCTGAAGATTTACTGTTCCGTAAAGGACGAAGTTCGACGTATAAAACTTTTAATGGAAAAAATGTATTTTCCGGCGCTTTTTAACAAGATATCCATGATTAAAACTTAGAAATGAAAATGCAACTGTGTCATAGGTCGGACGTAAACTGATTTATTTTTAGTTCAAATTTTTACAACTCCATGTTTTTTATGACTTTTAAGGACTTTTAAGATTTTATGGTCTTGATGATAGATGATAGATAGTGTTAGTCAGTTTTACATTTAATTTTCTGGTATCATACTGCTGCCCTTTGTTGAGAAAAATATTTTTAAAAATTTATCATCAACAACCTTATTAGACTAACATTTTCGAAATGGAGTTTTTCATCGAGTAAGTAAATATTTCAATTTCAACAAACGATTCGGACAAATTTGGAAAAGATACATTGTCATTTACGGAAGCATTCTTTCCAGCCCAAGAAATTAGTACTTCGATAAAATTGCCGAATTTGGCCCAGCGTATACAGAATACAAAGTAGTGCGTTTTTCTTGCTTTTCAGAATTTAGAAGTTTCGGTTTCGTGTTAAGACCATGGTATGGATGATCCGAGACTGGTTTTGGCCGCTCGCTCTTGCTGTTCTTCAAATAAGAGAGCTCAAACCGAGGCCCATGGCACGGTTAATGTAGACACAAAAAAGGACCACACGTTGAGGACATTCATCTGCAGTTTGTGATGGTTCTAAATTAAGTAAGATAGCCCTAAGCTTGGCACTAAACCTTAAATTCTTGTAGCATGGAGGAAAAAATTGCAACAGTTTATGAAGTTGCATTAAACATTAAACATCACATAATAATTCAGGAGATTTCAAATTAACGCTGTTAAGTTCGTTTAAACACAAAAATACAAATAATCTAGTTTCTTTTATCGTGCTTGCTAAGTTTGACATTAAAACTTTGAAACTCTACACCGTATTCTGAAAATGTGTACGCAAACCGAAAAATCAGTGTTAATGTGATTTTCTGAATTCAATTCCGAATGTGTCTCGATACCAATTTAGACTAACTTATATTTTAGTAACTCTTTAATCAGCTTGTTGCCTTCCGATCTTGAAGTGTACTGCGTCTGGTTTTACTCGTCCTTCGGATGAGAGTGTAAAAACCAAGGATTTGTTTTACAGGGGGTGTCGGTCCTTCACCGACACACGGTGACGTCATCACAAATGAAAAATTCTTTAGCAGGACGTTGAGTAATGATTACAAATCAATTTGATTGATATTCATTTTTATCCAACTCGAGTAAGAGAATTTTCAAAGTTTCAAAGCGCGAGCTTTATTGAGAGCTATTCAGAGTTGTACAAACCTGAACAGCAATGTCAATGAATTATGTTACTAGTTTTTACCCTAACACAATATTAATTTACAAATCGTATTATAAAAACGGCAAAGATTTTATTTCCAGTTCCCGCAACAATGTCCCCAAATGAATGTATTGTGATTAAATATAAACTGCAGCCTCGAATATAAAGCCACTTTAGAATTTGTCAGTTAGACATTTTCTCGGATTTGAAATAAAGTGACACGGCGGGTGCCGCGCGCGGAGCAGGAGTTGCTAACCATTCCGGAGCAACTGAACTTACCCCTGATATTTGGTAGGGGGTTCGTGTTACTTTATTTTTTTCGGATTTACACGTCTTGTTGTGTTGATTGCTTTTTGTGTTGTCTATTTTTTGTTTGGCCATGATTTTATCTGCCTTTGGATTTTTGAATTATTGATTCCTCCTTGGTATCTTCTACAGTCAACTTTTTAATTACTTGTGGTAAAATCATCAATAAAACAATAACAACAAATGTTTTCAACTTCTACATTCATACATTGAAATTTAAGCGATTATATTAAAGGGTTTAAGCTCTTAATTGAGTTAACAAAGAATTTCATTTGATGAAATGTACACTCTTTCAAGATGATAATTGTTGTCCGTGTGGATTTTACTCTTTCCCTTCGACAAATAATGGGTTTCATCATATGATGTGGCGAAAGCTATACAGAAAAAGGAAAACTTATCAAGTTTTCGACACTACTTATGGCTTTTGATAAAAGCGTTAATCATAAAAAATCTATGAAAACATGTATGTGTTTTATTGAGCCGTGCATTCTTTTGCTTTGGTACACATAACTATAATATATATATTTATTTCCTCAAACTTGTTTTACAAATCAAAAAATCGTTAGATAAGAGCTGTTTTATTTCTTGAATTTGCAATCTTTGGGGGTTTTTTTCTTGTTTTTTTCGGTGTTGAAATTATGTAACTTGAGACCAATTAAAAGCGTGCGCCCTTAATAAAAGAATATAGTAGTATTGAAACATTATCATTTCTTCCTGCTTTAATAACGCTTATAATCCAATAAGTCTTGATTTTCCTTCAGTGCATAAGAAAATATAAAATGATGAATTTAAATGGGTAAGCTCTGTTGTATCAGTTATATGACTAGAATAGCAATATTGTAATAGCAAAATATAACGCACGTTCGATTTAACAGCATATTCACATTTTGTTACGAGAGTTTTCGAGTAGGCATCAGAACACAAGAGTTATTTCCCTTATGTTTAAAATATCTATGTACAAACAACAAGAGCGATAACTCGTTCTGGTATATGCTATTTTCTCATTGATTCTGTTCGTCAATTACGGATGTTTTACCCATAACCATAGACGTTTCTTGACATGTGCCTTTGAAAATTATGCAGATTATGCACTTAGATTACCGTACTTATATTCCCTGTCTATATGGATTCGTATTCATTCGCGCAATCTAATTAGCGCTGAAATGACGTTTTTATGGGGGGGGTTGCCTTTTTTATCCTTGTCTTTGTTACACACGGAGTGTTACGATTTTAAATATCAAATTCAATGTTTATGACAAAACTGATAGGAAAATTAATTTTAACGATATCGATGGCGAAAATATTTAACTTATCTGAATGAATTTATTGAAAAAGGTCAACTTTTTAATGAGATTAAGATTTTATTTTTACATACTAGGTATATTTGTTTTTATATTGTTGATTATTTTTTCTTGTTGGCTTTCTTTAATCATTTTTTTCTTGGGGGTATATTCTTTAATAGTCTGAAATAATATGACCGATAGGGTAGTTTTCTTATCCCTCGTAAAAGATATATATTTGCTAACAATTTTTATGAAACAAGTCAGAACAATGGCAAAAAGTAGCAAATCGTTAATAGAAAAAAAAAAACAAAAAAGTATTTAAAGGAGACCAACGACAGAATAAAATAGTAGACCTTAAACATACAGATGATGACTTAAGGATATACAAAAAACTAAAACCCTACAGCAGTTATAACGATTTCATTAACCACCCCCCCCCCCNNAACCCCCCCCCCCCCCCAAAAAAAAAAAAAAACAGACACAGGAAAGGAATCTCCTTGCTAACCATAACGGTGAATGAATGGCAGAAAGGTAAAATCACATTATCGATGTTTTAACGGACTAACTAATGAATGTGTTTACGACCAATATTAACATTTACTTCACATGCAAGGGACATCTTTACAAAGCTAGAAAGCACAGACCTCTGCAAACCTCGGAGGTGAGATCACATGTCATGGAAGAGTAGCCTTCCCTTGCTGACCAGTCACATCCGCCGCGTACCCAGGGTAAAAATCAGATCAAATAATTCAATGAATAATAACGTGTTTTCGCGAAAGTCGAAAGAGACCATAAAACAATTGTGATCGAACTAGCAATTCAACATTTTATCCCGTCAGATATTGACTTTGCAAATAAGATTATTATAGCGATCATTGAAGGTAGGGAGATGTAAGAGTAGCGTTGAATATATTAAGACACACCCCCCTAGAT
>JACSZP010020057.1:0-10945 GCA_016161895.1 Pinna nobilis
GATTTTTCGCTACATGTCCATGATTGGGGCCACCCCCATTTCGACACAAAATGTACAGAAAATTTTGACACTGGGTTACACCTAATTCAAGGGGCCCAAAATTTCACTTTTTCAACAATCTAGTCATTCTACATATTTTTCAACACTTTACTGCCCACTTTATAATATTCAATTGAAAGTAATAGCATTATACACCAATCAGAGAACATCTAACGTCAAAATAGCAGGTCCCCTCTCCCTACACCTTCTTAACCAACCAAATTGCCCCTTATTTAGTGGTGTCTGACCATTACAGCTCATGAAGTGGAAGCGGAAGTCAAGGGGGCTGGCGGATGTTGATAGTGTCACACAAAAATCAAACCGTATTGGTAACTCAAATTGGTCTATTTGAGTTATGTATTTACAAATAATTCGTACTTCGTACATCATTTTAGTATCCTTTTGACAATATTTATTTATTAAAAGTAAGGTAATAATTTGCTCACTTTCTATAGTTTTATAGTGTATGTTGATTTTATATTTACTTAAATTAATTTGACTTTCATGAAATAAAAAACACATATTGAATAAATGTAAATGTACCGGTATACTATTATCATTAAATCATACATACTAAAATACTAACAGGAAAGTAATATAGGCCATTGATATTATCATTATCAGCAGTCGGGATTAACAGAATTATTAACCACTGTTTACACAGAGATTACACTTTCTATACTTTTTGTTATGTATTGTCAATTACTGTGTTCATCATGCTAAAGCCTACGTTAAACTTTATATTTTCAAAATAAATGCATATTGTTAAAACTTTGCTAACAGGTTTTTCTTTAATATATAAATAACAAACAAAACACTGTCATATTACTGGATTTATCAACAAAAGGTACATTGTACATGTATAGACCTGCAGTAACCCATGCATAACCCAAATGATTGTTTTGACACTTACATGTAATTCCCACGGCACCCTGCACATCATAAGAGCACCCTGGTATTTGTATATGTACAATGTAAATTAAAAACAGCTGACTGAAAGTGTTTGAACCGGGATGCCATCATGCTATGTTGTTTCTGAACTTGGGGAAATAGGCAGTGATGGTAGAGAGAACAGAAACCTGATGGTAGGCTTATCAAATCACCTTTCATCTGTGGTCCGTCATTCATGTTCCGTGGTCCGTTGTTCATGGTCCATGGTCCATGATCCTTAAACAATTCCCATTACCGCTATTTCTCAGAATGTATTGAAGGGATCTTTCTCAAACTTTACATGGAGGTTCCAATGGGATCTAGTTTTGCATGCCACATTTTGGCACTGATAAAAAAAAGAATTGGGGTCCCAAACGGGGGGGGGAGGGACTCAAATTTTAAAAAGTAAATCCAGTTATTGTTATTTCTGAGAAAGTAACGAAGGGAACTTCATCAAAATTTGCATGGGGGTTCCCAATGATGTCTAGTTTAGCATGCAACAGTTTGAAACTGATCGAGAAAGAATTGGGACCCAAAAGGGAGAACCAAGGTTTTAAAAAGTCTATGGTGTTATCAATATTTCTGAGAAAATGGTAAAGGGATCTTCATCAAAATTTGCATGGATGATCCCCTTATGGTGTAGATTAGCATGCCGCATTTTGTAACTAATCCCAAAAAAAATTGGGACACCAAAGGGGGATCTTGTTTTAAAAATTGAATCCCGTCTTCACTATTTTTTTTAGCCCTTTATCATACTGATGAAGGGCTTATCACACCACCTTTGGTCTTTGGTCCGTAGTCAGTCGTCTGTCCTTAAGCAATTCCTGTTATCGCTATTTCTCGTTACTGTTGCATATTAGTAGAGAGTGATGAGTTCTACCTCCGTGGAAAGTTTCAAGGTCACTAGGTCAAAGGTCAAGGTCTTGAAATTTTTAAAGTCAAATATCTCAAAAAATGTGGATGCTCTGTATATGGCTACTGTTGCATATTTGTAGGGAATGATGAGTTTTCCACCCTGGAAATGTATAATGTTGTCAGAGACATGTATTTCCAAATATCTTGGAAACTATTGAATTTTCTATAATTATGTAATAACAAACCATTTAGGGTTTACTCTAGGAAGATTTCCTTCCAGCTGTGAAGAGGTTTTGCTTGTAAATAGTGGTGTTGAGAAATTAGCTCATATAGAAATTTGACCTTAATTTGAGGAGATCATAGTCATAGTTATTTACAACTGAATAATCATTAATTATGAATCATGTACATGTAGTACTAAAATTTCCTTTTATTTATTCTTCTTGTTTTTATATTTTTATCACACATCATTGATGCTAAACCATGCCTTGAAGTTCTCTTATACATTGTATAAACTCCAAATTTTGAAATAGTATGCTCCTCTCTTTGATGTAAGACTCAGTCGGTTATGGCATAAAGGGAAGATTGGATTGCTAGTACATTTTTTGTATTACATAACCAACTTTGAATCAGCAGCTTGAAGGAACAAATAGGCAAGTTAGCCTAGCAGTGTCACTTGTCGGGAAATTCCATTCACAAGGTCAATTAGCCCTAAGACTAGTCTGTTATGGTGAATAGTGAAGAAAGGATTACCAGTGTTTTATAACTGGTCAACTGATCAAAATGCAGGAATTTTGTCAGAATCTATCTGTTTCACCCACAAATAAAAATAGACTGATCCAATTGTTAATTCGAGTCATAGCTGGCCAGTACACTCCTTCAACAAAATTTCATGTTACAATACACAGCTTGTCATAATTTCATCCTAGTTTCAAATACCCAGTTATCTGTGGTGACTTTGCAATAAAAAAAAAAAGCATACAGGTATCAGTTTGTTTATTACCCAAAATACAAATATAGACAAATCAAATGAAAGTATTTTCAGCGGGTGGGGTATTCCCTGTCCCCTCATTTCTGAAATTCTTAAGTATCTCATACTGTTGAGATCCCCACACCTAAACTATTTGTTTTCTTACTACACATGACAAGACAAATTTCCTTTTGGGTCTTGTTTTGCATGGTGTGAATTGGGAACTGATTCAAACAAAATTGGGGACTCAAAGGGGGAACTCAGGTTTTAAAAAGTCAATTCTATTGTCTCATTTCTGAGGAAAAAAAAGTGAAAGGATCTTCCTCAAATCTTGCGTAGGGGTTCCTTGGGGGTCTTGCTTTGCATGTCATATTTTGGAGCTAGGGATCTACATCAAAATTTGCATGGAGGTTCCCCTTGGGGTATAGTTTTGCATGCCACATTTTTGAACTGATCCAGAAAGAATTGAGACCCAAAGGTGGAACTCATTTTTAGGTCACCTGAGCTTTGCTCATGGTGACCTATTGCGATCACTTTTCGTCCGTCGTGCATCGTCCGCTAACTTTTCACATTTTGAACTTCTTCTCAAGAACCACTGAATGGATCAGGCCCAAACTTGGTACAGATGTTCTACACAAGGTCCCACACAAGTGTTTTTACTTTTCGGGGTCATGCGAAATCCAAGATGGCCACCATGGCCTCTGATTGGCTGAGACATTTTGAACTTGTTCTCAAGAACCACTGAATGGATCAGGCCCAAACTTGGTACAGATGTTCTACACAAGGTCCCACCCCACACAAATGTTGTTTCTTTTCGGGGCCATGCAAAATCCAAGATGGCAGCCATGGCCTCTGATTGGCTGAGACATTTTGAACTTCAGGGTTACTATACGATTTCATATATCAGGCTTCATCTCAAGAACCAGTGGTCCAATATATTGGTTCAACCAAATGTATTACTCAGGTGAACGTTAAGGCCCCTTGGGCCCCTTGTTTAAAAAGTGAATCCCATCATCGCTATTTCTGAGAAAATAATTATGGGAATTTCATCAAAATTTGCATGGATGTGCCCCCTGCCTGTTAGGACTAGTTTTTGCATGCATCATTTTGGAACTGACCCAAAAAAAATTCAGGCCCCAAAGCTGACAAAGGGGAAACTTGGTTTTTAAAAGGTCAGTCTTAATTTTTGCTATAGCTGAGAAAGCATGACAGGATCTTTCAAGACCAGATGTGTTAGGGTGTTAAATCAATGGACACTATCCTTTGACCTTTAACCTTAAGACACACTAGATTAGACTAGTTGGAAGTTTATTATGATAAATATTCATGCCTGTTCTCAAGTTTTGCATGGATGTATCCCTTAGATACTAGTTTTCCATACCACATTTTTGGAACTGATCAGAAATAAATTGGGTCCTCTTAAGGGGACATATCTTAAAAAATAAATTTCATTATTGCTATTTCTGAGAAAATGCTGAGGGAATCTTTGAGTCTTGTTTCCATTCTACAATTGGGAACTGATCCACTCAAAGTCGGGATTTTAAAGGGGGAAATCAAGTGAATCCCATTATTACATTTCTGAGAAAATACTGAAGGGATCCCCGTCAAATGTTGCATGGTGGTTCCTTGGGGTCTTGTTTAGTATGTCACATTTTGGAGCTGATTAGCAAAATTTTGAGCACCAAAAGGCCAAATTTGAAGTAGAGGGTCCATTAACTGAAGGTATATAGAGAACATAGAGTACAAAGGGAAAAGAACAGTCTGTCATAGGTCAGTTAAAGATCCAATGATGGTGGGTATTAAGATCCTTCTAGGATCTCTTGTTGCTTTTACTTGTTATTCCCATTACGCCCAACTGTGGTATGATGGTTGGCTTATCAAATCACCTTTTGTCCAGGTCCTTAGCCTGTCCTTAAACAATTTCTGAAATTGCTATTTCTTAGAAAGTACTGATGGAATATTTACACCCAAGGATCCCCACTTGGGCTAGTTTTGCATGGTACTTTTTGCGACTAACCAGGAAAACATAAGGGGCTCCAAAAAGGAACAGAAACTCAACAATTTTTGGAACTAACATCTCAGTAGTATAAGATTTTAAATAAACCATGTATGGTTATTGTTTCATATTTGTAGAAAGAGTTCTACAAATCTGGAAAGTTTGAAGGTCAAGGGATCAAAGGTCAAGTCCAAAGAGAACTGAAATTTTCAAAGGAAAATATATCGGAATCTATTGGATTTTCAATATATACATTGTAAGTTGCATGATTGAAGGCAGTGCTGAGTTCTACAATTCTTTAAGACTATAAGGTCATTGGGTCAAATGACAAGGTCACTGATAAGTTTTTATTTTTTCAAAAGCAATTGTCAGAGACTTGGATTTCCGATATATAGGTACATGTATTACGGTTGTTGCATAATTTCAGAGAGCCATGAGTTCGATCATCCTGGAAATGTTCAAGGTCACTAGGTCAAAGATCAAAGAGAAATTTGAAACTTTCAAAGCCAATTATCTCAGAAACTTAGATTTTTAGTATATAACAGATATGATTATACTGCATAGTTAAAAAGAGCAATGAGTTCTACAGCTGTGGAACATTTTTAGGTTGACAGGTCAAAGGTCATGGTCACAGAGAAATGTTTATGGTAATATAATAGGGGTTCCTTGAATCATTCCCTATTTGAGATCCGTTTCTCTTGTAAGCATCACAGAATTAAATAATAAGGCTAATTTTAACCAAATTTGGTATGCAGTATAATTTCCTCAGGTTACAGTTATGTGTCCTAGGGCCTTTTGTTCATTTCTTCTTTTCTAGGTTACTCAATTTTTGAAAAGATTTCTTTTTGTTAAGCTGTTGTTGTGAGTTATTTATTCATTTATTTCCAGAATTTGACTGCTTCATAGTTCAAACAATGGGAAATCAACAGTTTTTCAGAAAAAAACCAATGGAGGAATGTTCCTTTTCCGAAGGTGTCACTTACAATGGAGCTCGTGTAAATAACAACAACAAGAAAAAAAGGAAAAGGATTTGGAAAAAAATAAAAATGTCATATTCTTGTAAAAGAAAGCAGAAGAAAAAGGAAAGACTGAAAGTCAGTTCTATAGAATCTGGATACAATGAAAGAAATGGAGATTCTGGATACAGTGAAAGCAATAGGGCTTCTGGAGTCAGTGATAGTAATGACAATAGGGATTACGACATCGATGACAGTAACAGGGATTCTGGATTCGACTCAGATTCTTTTTCAAAATCCTCATATCAAGATACAAGTGAAGATCCATTCAGCAGTGAGATTGAGTCTTTTCAAGTTGACCAATCCTTTTCCTGTAGTGGAGCTATGCTCTGTATTACAGGTACTCCAGTTGAGCATTGTCCTCATGAAAGACTGTTTGATGCCTTGATACTCAGAAAATATACAAGTGAGAGTGATAGCCACTTCTTAAAAAAGGATTTTCAAATGATATATCATAGTCTCTGCAGACTAACAGACCATTCTTCAAGTGAGGAGTTTGATAAACCAATGGATGGCTATGAAAAAATAGATGAAGGAGATATTCAACATCAAGTTAAGAGATCTTCCAGCAGTAATCCTGGTAGTTCTGACCTCGGTAGAAGTGATGACAATTGTGGTGATCTGCATTTGAAGAAAAACAATGAAAAGGTGAAAAATGTGACAAAAGATGAATCTGTCAATGGAGAAATACATAGTGTGTCAGATAAAAAATGCCAGTCTATGTCCAACAATTTTCAGTCTTTATATAGTCCTCAGATGAGAAATGATGACTTAGATTTTGATGAAATCCTGGATTCTAATCAGACTGATGAAATATTTGTTTACGATGAAATCTTAGATTATAAAAGTGAAAACAAAGAAGATGATACAGAATCTATGAAACCCTGCAACGTAGTATCAGCTGATAAGACTTTGTTACAGAAAAGCCAGGAAGCAGAATGGTCTTGTAATAAGCATAAAGAGAAAGTGAAATATGAAACGCACTGTCCAGGCCCTCCGGACACGTTGTCATTGCCAAGCCAGTGTCTTAGTGTGGTCATTGGTAATGTGTCGAGCATCCATCTTCCTGGACTATCACCAGTAGGAACAAAAGAGGAAACTATCCCCTCACTACATGAAACAAGCAGCTGCAGTAAAGTACAAGACTTGTCTACTGATGATCTGAATGTACAGGTTATGGATGTACATAATGTTGAAAAGATAAATTGTTCACATGATGCTTCACTTGATCAGCTGGAAAAAATTGAAAGTCTGGTCCGGCAGAATCCTCAAACTTTGGAGTTACGAGAAATAGATATCAAAAGAAGTGATTGGTTGAATGCTCCTGCCAGAAAGAAATTCACAGATGGTAAACAATTGAAGCAAATTAGTGTTCCATCAGATAAAAAGAGAATAGATTCTCAACATGGTCATTTTGGGGAAAATCTTAAAATGATGTTGAGACAGACAAATATTCAAGATACTGTAGAATGCACATCCAAACCTAAGTTTAGAATTCATGTCCAACAAAGGACAAAGAAGATGGGTCATGTACCAGATATTAGGCTCAGCAGGTACATGTATGCTGACAGAGAACAGGCTCTGCTCGAAATCATAAATCATCTATGGTCCAGCAGAGCCTGTTTCTTAGGTAGCCATCTTCTGATTGGAGTAGGATTAGATGCTTACTTCAGACAAATGTTAACTGGGCCACGTTTTACTCTGCATGGGAGTATGAGGTTTGAGTGGCTAAGGTTTCGTAGTTTTTGGTCATATCCATCAAATGCAGGAATATCTGTTATTTTCTTGGCTCGTTGGGGCTTTTATGCCACAGGCCATTCAACAGAAACCCGCTGCTTTTCTTGCAATGTAGTTTACAGAGATTGGGATGAAAACAGCAATGTGGAGGAAATCCATCGGCGTATCTCTCCTGACTGCATATTTATCTGTCATGGGGATAGTGGCAATGTGCCGATTGGCCCAGGGGGTCCAGAAATTGGTGCTCTGGAGTTTCAGAATGGCACCACACAGAGAGAACCTGCACCAGAAACAGTGTCGGAGACCACAGGTGTGAACAGTGAATCAACAATAGATACGGTTCCAGTGGCATCCTCAGCCAATGCTTCAACAACAGGTGAGAGTAGGTCTGAACCTCTTGGTTCTGATTTGGGTCAACAGGGTTAGTCATTTTTATGTAGTGGAGCCTTTCTTGGCAGACCACTTACAACACTTTATATGCCTTCTCCATAAAATGGTCATGTGGTCTTGTTTTATTGGGAGTCACTTTGACTCCATTGAAGAATTCTTGGTTTCATATTATGAGGGTGTGGCAGGAAGTGATTAGCTTTTCCAATCCTTTAGATTACACAGTGAAAACCAATGTCTTGAGCTAATAGGCCTGTAGTCAATACTGAACCCACAAGAGAATCACATGTTCAAGGCTGTCTATTTTTTTTCAAGGACCAGATTAATATTTGTTTGAAATACCAGCAATGATTTTAAGTTCAGTTTTTATGTTCTAGAGCCTAGACCATGGGCCTTTATAATTATTTAAGATATTGCGATGAAAATCGGTAATTTATAGATTTCTCATATTTTGTGCAGTTTAGGAAAATTGACCACTTTTGATAAATAATGATTTTTGATCAGGCTTTTTTCTGTCAGTTATGTAGAAAAGCCATTGGTAACACAATTGGGAATGCAACTGGTGTTGAATTTGGAAAATCATTTACATACCATATCATATACTTCCAATACAATGCTGTATTGAAGCTCTCCTTAAATGCATATATGTTCTATTTTTCATTGTGAAATGATGGTAAATACAATACAGAGAAATCAATTCAAGTAATGGGGTATTTTTTCAGTCAAATAGAGGTATTTTGCATTTGGAATGGGGTTAAATTTGGCCCCTTGGGAACTACAGAAAAAGGCCTGTTTATGGACATTCAAATTAGGGTTGTAATAAAGCTAATTGAAATAATGTTTTAAATTTCTGATATAAAACTACTCAGTATCAACATTTCTTCCAGTGTTACAACTTGGGAGTGAATTTTGTTTAAAGGGCAACAGCTTCCTGTAGTTTAAAGTAAAAGTCTTGATTTGCTGTATAATCTTTATCAATAGGTGCAGTCTCTGGAGCAGAAGCAAACCGTTTGCCTGATACAATAAGTTATCCTCTGACTTCAATAACAAGAACACTACTCTCTGGTTCATCCTCCAATGAAAACAGTTCTGAAGGAATCCAAAACAATATAAGTAGCAGTAATACCCCACAGAATCAGATACAGAACTCTGGCCTGCAACAAAGTGCTGTAGAGACAACAAGAAGTGGTGCTCAAGGACAACAGGCTGCAGAGACCACACAGAGTGGTGCTGAGGGACAACAAGCTGCAGAGACAACACAGAGTGGTGCTCAAGGACAGCAGGCTGCAGAGACAACACAGAGTGGTACTCAAGGACAACAGGCTGCAGAGACAACACAAAGTGGTGCTCAAGGACAACAGGCTGCAGAGACAACAAGAAGTGGTGCTGAGGGACAACAGGCTGCAGAGACAACACAGAACACTCTTCCAAGACAACAAGTTGCAGAAACAACACAGAGTACTACACCAAGACAACAAACTGTAGAGACAGCAAGAAGTGGTGCTGAGGGACAACAAGCTGCAGAGACAACACAGACCACTGCCCCAAGACAGCAGGCTGCAGAGACAACAAGAAATACTGCTGAACAAGGCAGTACAAATCAAAGAAGTGACACAGGAGAGAGAGGAAATTCACAAACTATTCCTACCAATGTATCATCACAGAGTGAGCCAAGATTTGATCCCCTGGGAATAAATTTTGATCGTCCAAGATATCCTGCTTATTCTGTACTTCAAGTCAGAGTAAATACATTTGATGAGTGGCCATCAAACATGACACAGACTCCTCGTCAAATGGCAGAAGCAGGTTTTTTTGCTGCAGGTTAGTTTTTTGTCCTTGTCCAATGAAAAACATTTATCTTCTGAAGTCTACACTGTACTTTTTTCATATTAGCTGCCTAGGCTAAGTCAACCCATCTCATTCGGGAAAGATTTGTATTGCCTCATTGTTTCTCCAAGAATTGCTTATAAGGTTCAGGGTTCAACTGAAATACTTTAGCAGAATACTAACAAAAACAGTATCACAATTCATATGCAAATGAGCTTAACAAAATACTATAATGTGATACCAACAGAATACTCAAACAAAATACCAACAAAATACTTACAGAATACCTAGCAAAATACTAACAGCATACCTAGTAAAATACCAACAGGATACCTAACAAAATACCAACAGAATACCTAACAAAATACTAACAGGATACCTAACAAAATACTAACAAAATACCAACAAAACACTCAAACAAAATACAAACAGGATACCTAACAGAATACTCTAACAAAATACCAACAGAATACTCAAACAAAATACCACAGGATACCTAACAAAATACTAACAGGATACCTAACAGAATACCAACAGAATACTCAAACAAAATACCACAGGGTACCTAACAAAATACTAACAGGATACCTAACAAAATACCAACAGAATACTCAAACAAAATACCAACAGGATACCCAACAAAATACTAACAGGATACCTAACAAAATACTAACAGAATACTCAAACAAAATACCAACAGAATACTCAAACAAAATACCAACAGGATACCTAACAAAATACTAACAGGATACCTAACAAAATACTCAAACAAAATACCACAGGATACCTAACAAAATACTAACAGGATACCTAACAAAATACTAAGAGAATACTCAAACAAAATACTAACAGGATACCTAACAAAATACTAACAGAATACTCAAACAAAATACTAACAGGATACCTAACAAAATACTAACAGGATACCTAACAAAATACTAACAGAATACTCAAACAAAATACCAACAGAATACTCAAACAAAATACCACAGGATACCTAACAGAATACAAACAGGATACCTAACAGAATACTCTAACAAAATACCAACAGAATACTCTAACAAAATACCACAGGGTACCTAACAAAATACTAACAGGATACCTAACAAAATACTAACAGAATACTCAAACAAAATACCAACAGAATACTCAAACAAAATACCACAGGATACCTAACAAAATACTAAC
>JACSZP010020065.1:3253-13331 GCA_016161895.1 Pinna nobilis
AAACATGACAAGTCTAGGATAATGATGATCTCAACGTGCAAAACAAAAGCAAACTGGATAGTACCAGGTGTGCGGAAGGAGTCAGTGTCCTCTGTTGACATGCCACACCCGTCGCAAATGATCCTCGCAAACCCTACGAGTTCGGTAAACAGCCGATATTACATCATTTTAATAAATATATCTCTTGATACATTAATCGTCTTGGATTATGTCAAAAAATGACAACGTTTGCTATCTTTATTATTTGATCAACATGTTGTATTTTGTTTAATGTTATGTATAATTTAGTCGGCATAATTATAGAATTTCTATCACTAATAGTTTAATATGTTTTGCGTGCTCCTTTATTATTACGTTTTGTAGTATTGTTTCTATTAGATGTGTAATATTTTCACATAAAAGTCAGCCATATTGGATCACACAGGGAGGTTCGAGTTCAGCGGGGGTTAATGTTGTTTCTCGTCCTTCAGGGTGAGACAGCAGAAATGTTATAGAGCAATGAAAACTGTTATATTTTCCGTCGTTTGGCGAACAACAAGTATTTTTCATCTGACTGGGTATTTTCAATCAATTTGTTGGTCGAATTGAAATTTAAAGTACTGCAAAGAAAGAACTGGTTTTTTTTACACTTGCTATCGTTCAAAGCTGCACGAAATAAAATGCAAACGGTATCTGAAATAAGTTATCAGTACATTTATTTGTTCGCACTGGTACTATATATTCTTCGGTACATGTACGATTCAGATAATGAAGACTTATGTTAATGCTAGTATAAATCATAGCAAGTGGAATAATACTGGCTAATATCCAAAAAGCAGAAAAAATCCTATATTTCAACTCACAAGGTCATACATACTAGGTCGACGAAATAAGATATGACCTACTTTGCATTAAACATGAAAGGGTAAAAGGATTTTTAGATGGTGACAAAAATGCGGGACTATAATGGTTGATACACGATTAATATCACCTAGACACATACTGGTAATACATTTAAAGAGTCGACACATAAATACATATAAAGTTAGTGGAATTTGGTCTTTGATTACAACTTGGATGAGGTACACATTGACGAAGCATACCATTACCATTATGCTGACAGTTGTGTAGCGATCGAGACATACCGTCCAAACTAATATATATATATATATTTATTACGTATAACAAATATATTTATATATCATGGAATGTCAAATCAGTTGATAATCAATATCAAATGATATCTAATAGGTCATGTAATTTCATATCATTAATTTGAATTGAGTTTTTGTGACAAATATCCTCAACACAATAATCATTTGATATTCATTTACAGTCTCGTAAACATTTATTTTCCTTTTACACGTGTTCTCTTCATTAAGTTTGTTGTTGGCCACTGTTTGGATGAAACAGTTATGTAATTACTGTTACATTCTTTAATTTTATCACGTCAATGTCACATGAAGGATACGTGAACACTACAGGGGTAACCCGTGTCATATTGAAAATTGTACAGAAATTTAACTGTTCCCGTAAACTTGGTAAAAAAAATCAGTACGTGTGTACCATGTAATTAGAACTAGTGTGACATACAAAATCATTCTGAACTATTCAACCATACATATAGTCTTCCGACAGAGGACCTACATTATTGACGGGGTCGTGGTAACTTGAGACATCTGTAAAGCAATCAGCGACCTAGGAAAAAACTGTTTAATAATTTTATTGATTACGTAAACGGCAAAACAACTCATTAAAACAGTTATGACGGCCGAAAGCTAAAGCTCAAACGTTCTGAAGTTCAGATTCAAAAAGTTGGAAGTTTCGGAGATAAAAGAAAAAAGCTTTTTAAGAACCCATCATTAGTGTACATACAGAAGAAAATATCACAAAGAAAATAAATATTGTGGTTAGGAATAGTTGTGGAATTGTCATGTAAGGGACTCGAAACATTCAATCCTTGTCTTGGCTTTCCATATCCGACAAGAGTTGACTCACGGTGGATGGACTTTCAGATATTTAACGATACCATATGCATTGTATTTGTATATATTTATATTCCATGACATCAAGATGTAACCATGACAATCAGGAAAGGACTTAAACAGGCTTTGCTTGTTGTCCCATCCTTCCCAGTTTTACCTCTGAATAAAATAATGTTTAAACTAAATTGTATTGGTCTTCAAATCTTATTTAATGTTTAATCTTTATGTAAAAAAAACTAATATGAGAGATTCTTTCCATACACTTTGAAGTCCAATCTCATACGGTTAGTAATGGGGAAGAAATGTGTCCCTTACATTTCGGTAAGGTTTGGACTTTTGATATAATAGCTGTACCTTTGTAGATATACAAGTATCTATATATGTCAAAAATTAACTATTCAGTATCGATGCCTTCAACAAAACGGTATTCGTGACTTTATTCTAACGAAGCTGATAACCCTATCAGATTGCATTCAGTTTACCATATTCATCGAAAAAAAGTAAAAGCAAACGAATTTGAATTTTTGGTTATACATTGATAAATTGAGAAAGCGTGTCCTCTAGACATGTCAGGAGTGTATATTTAGATTTGAGTTCTAATTATTTAGAGAGCAACAGAAGACTAAGATAACAAGAAGAGATCATATGAAAACAAATTGCCCCAGCCTTCAATTCATCTACATTGTTGGCATTGGTGTCCTCTGAATGTACATGTACATGTATATATTCACAGTGTTAATACCACGGTTGTATAATACTCAACTATTTTTATTATTTATATTACAGAAAACAAACTTTGATAACAATAACATTTTAGGAAAAGTCAATGTCTTCAAAAGGGTAGAATTCTTTTATATAAAAAACAAAATTCATATTGTAGTGCCATATATTTTCTGTCCATTCCCTTTTATCATGTGAATAGAATAATGCCTTCACTATACTCGATAAAGGCCATTGCGCCGAAAAGTTGTGGAACTACAGTGTGTTCATTGTTTTAAGAAACAATTTGAATAACAGAGGAATGACAATACCTCAACAATATGTACAACAGTACGAAAGGTTTATGTACACTAACTCTAACAACTGATAATGCCACGGAAAAAACGATTTCGATGTTCTCACAAAACAACATTTGATGTTTTGTCTAGAATCTGTGGATTCTAAAGATATTTCCCGACTATTCACCTCGAAACATTTTGCATTACAAATAATTATCTTATTTAACCCTCATAGTGTTGTCTTCCTTACAGAACTTAGTAAATATTATAAATTATTATTTACTGCTGAATCTGTGTGAGAATCGTTCATCTTTGAAAGCAATTTTCCTAACCTCTGTGATCGAGAAATTCGCTATCGACCGAACAAAAAAGTTGGTGGTCTTTATAGCATCAGAATCATTAGAGGTTTACTCTAAAATACGTTGGCTTAAATATCTTTACATGCAAACTATTATTCACAATTATTGCCAGATATTTTTTGCTTGTTCCAATCCATCAACACGAGTCGTGATACTTGTAACTTTGTAACTTTCTG
Source organism: Pinna nobilis (assembly GCA_016161895.1). NCBI lineage: Eukaryota > Metazoa > Mollusca > Bivalvia > Pterioida > Pinnidae > Pinna > Pinna nobilis. The sequence continues at coordinate 6,751 of JACSZP010020065.1, forward strand.
ATCAGGGTTTATCTCTCATTATATATTCCCAAAGTCCGCGATCAACAAATGAAGATCCTGGGCATTTATTCATATGATTTTCTTGCATTGAAAAAGACCTAATGAGGACGACAAACTGTTGCGTATTTGGATTGCATTGAATATCAACAAGAATATTTTAATGGTATTGATGAAGCCGCCACGAAGTACGAATGTTTGAATATGAATTAGCCGTTTTCTTCGTGATTCTACAAGTGGAATGTCAGTTTGATATACCTCCGTTTGCAGAACTGTTTCGATAAAAAGTCGCGTGTCCTTTCCCGTCTGCAATGTGCTGGAAGTGGCTGTCATATCCAAACTTTCTCATATCACGTGACAACTCCATCTTGTAGAGTTTTTCGTCCACGTATTGTAAAAAGACGATTTCCGGTTTCATACTTTGTATTTCTTGTACAACTTTGCTTAAGTAAGTTTCATCTTGGCGCTGATCCTTCCCAGAATCTGAATTGTTTACATGCGTAAGGTCATACTGTAAACAATACAGCTGATTTGAGCTTCTGCTGATACGTGGGAGATCTGAAAGAAAATACAATACCTTAATTACATTCTTCCATAATTCGTATCATAAACTTGTATAAGTCAAGTAAATTGTATTTAAAGTCGGTATATCACATTGTCAGAATAACAAAATAACATAAGCTCTGTAGAGCTTTTAACTGACACCAATTGTCTGTACAATTACAGACATAGTCTGTGTGCTCCCTAAGTCATGGATTCTTGTGGAATTGTAAATTTCTAGAACAGAGAACGTGTCTTTTTCTTAACACAAAGCACTGCTGTGTGTCAATTGTGACGTAAAAAACAAACACGATTTCTGGGTAATTTTGCATTTGTGCAAATTTGAAAGGAAAATATCTCTAAATCGTCTCGACCTGTAGGTCAACCTTAAACAAATTTTACAAATCTCCAAATACAGTTGATCATTTATCTGTTATAGAGTGTATCCTTACTTCATATAAAAAAAAATCAGATAAGCATTGAATATTAGTGGCAATAGATGAGGTTCCATAAGCATTATTTTCCAAGAGTTGATCCCCTTTGGTGTCCATTTTGTGTGCCAGCGCAGAAACTTTTTTCTTTGAGTAACCAAATTCGATTACTTAGTAGTAGTGACAAAACATCATAAGTTTCATCAGAATTAGTTGTTTAGATTAATGAAGACCTGAAATAAAGATTTTACCCCAAGCAAGTCTTTTTTCAAACTATTTGAACTTAATAAGACTTAATCTAATTTGGTTGGTTTATGCAGGAAAACATACAAGTTGCTACACAATATGGCCGCCAAACGGGAATGACATCTATATCTGCACTGGATCATAAATTATAATGTTGTTTTCACTATTGTAAATCCAGTTTTATTCGCGAGAATTGTATTTTCGCGTATTTACGCGAGAGCACTTACTCGCGAAAATAATGTTCTCGCTAAATTCGCTAACATTTCATTAACATGCACCATGCAACATACCTTACCATACTTAGCATGCCCAGTCGCGAAAATATAGAGTCTCAAAAATTACAGAGTAACCTTTTCGCTAAAATAAGGTTCCGTGAAAATGTTTGGACCTACAGTATTTTCATGACCCTCCTGTTTCAAAGTCTAAAAAAGTGAATTCCTGTTCTTCTTTATTTTACTAAATGTTAGTTCGTGTTAATCCTCTAGAATTTTAGTTTTTAATTATAGACTAACTACAAGTTAAATTAACAATACATTGTACAACTGGATGTTAGACTACTGCTGTGTTGATTTCTGTCCTAGGACCAACCTAGTTCCTAGACCCCTGTCCTAGGAAACTAGTTGTCGAACAACCACACGTGGTAAACATTGTTACTTCTAGACCATCGTGACGGTAGAGTCAATTTGTAAATATTGTACAGAGATGGTAGCTCAAGTTATCTACCCCTTGCTTTATACTATGCCAGTAATTGCTTGCAGTGCCTCATTTCGGAAGTGACCCCGGAAAGCTGTACCAAAAGACCAAATAGAAACTCCACCTCTTTTCTTCTACAAGGCGGATTAAGGATTTTATGTGCTTAAGTCAGTTTTCCTTTTTCCTATTATTTATTCCATACAATTAAAAAAACTAGATGAAAAATAAAAACCCACCATTGACGCTTTGCCAATGATACATATTAATAACTATAGAGTATTTCATGTTTACCATGCGGTATTTGAAGTTGGTCAGGTGGTGTTTAAAGATTTTTTATGGATGTTTCATTCATATGACCATCGAGGCGAGACCTAATGCTATTGAATTGGGGGCCCCAAATTCTGCTCTATACTCCACGTTTGTGTCATTGCGCACAGAGTTATCTCTAACGCGCGGACACCTCCTGTATCACGGGAACTTGGTTTTTGTTGTTTCATCGTGAGAACATTAAAACCAGTCACTCCTTTTATTTTTCCATACGTACGTGTGCTGGCCACATAAGTGTTTCCACTGTACTGGTCGATGTTACTGCCCTTGTGTATGTGATTCTGCTGTAGTCTTCTCTGATTTATACTCGTGAAGGAATTCTAAAGTGAGGGAAAAGGTACAATTGTGTATTCATTTTTACTTTGAAATCGAATGAAATAGAATATAATGAAGCACTAAAGCATTTATGATACAAGTAATTCAGAAAAATGAGACAACAACTTAAGAATATAGACTTAACAGCAGGCAGCAGGGATCTGGCTGTAGATAAGAGTCTAACACTGTATAGGGTATACTGTACGTGTGTCCGCGTCATTTTTAGATAATATACCGGCGGAATAATTTATTTAGAAATTATGCCAACATGTTCATGCAGGGTTTTTTCCACTTCTTTGGGAACGGGGCCGGGTCCCTTGCAATTGGGAAAAATAGCGCAATTTTGGTACAATTTGGGAAATATTAAAAGAACATAAATTAAACGCATACATGTACTACATCAACTTTTTATTTAGGTTTGTTGTTTATAATTAGATTTTTCTTGGTGTCATGGATTTAAATTGATTAATTATACAATCAATTTCTTCATTGCTAATTTTTTTTGTGAGAGATTATTTTCCTCTTTTTTCGAGTGTGGCAAATTGGGAATTTTGAATCACTTCATAGGGAAAAGGATACTATTTGGAGTTGGGAATGGGTGCTTATAACGGACCCAAATTGTCAGGGAAAAAATCCCAGGCAAGGTATTGATCTTTATTTATGGACATAATCCTGGCCTCCTGTGGGAATAACAAGGCTCTCAGCACAGGACCACGTGTCCGAAAGGAATGATAAAATCAATCTGAACAGTGCAGTCACGAGGACGACAGACATGTACAACATAATAATAGGGGTTATACAGCAGTGAACAAACAGTGTATATACCGGTATATAGCTCAGCTGTGTAAATGTAAACATCTTAACACGTGTGACTCGGTAACAAAAAAGTCAATACACTAAAAGAATAATACATATAGACCATCTGAACAGGGGCTGTTGCTGATCTATTTTGTCAAAAGTACTTGTACATGTAGGTATTACTCAAAAGAGAAAACTACATACATATGCTTTAGTAAGGAAAATAAATTTGCCGTTCCTTACATCTTAAAGCATTAAATAAAGTGTACAGTGGTTGTTGATTCTCTCAGCGCATTCCTAGCACTGTCATAGAATTGTACCTATTTGCACGTTGCCTTGCATAATACCTCACAGATATAGGTAACATGTAACATATTATAAAATAAAGAAAGTAACATAATAAATGATAAAGAAATTATCAATTACCTGTATATAAGATTATGAGGTGTTAAGATACGATTTTGCCATATATTACTCTATTCATGTGATGCAGTTATATTGATCGAATCTAGGTCAGCGTCTATGGAAAGTACATGCATTAAAACATATTACATAATAGATTTATACATTTTCGAAAATGTAAACATAAATCGCATACACTACTTACCTGAGCTAGAGTCGATGTTGATCTAACGTTCAGCAGCACACTTTCTCCGACATATCTTTGAATTTTCGATGCTGCACGTCGAGCTACCTGCATTGTGTTGTTGACTTAATAGTAGATGTTTATATAGGATGAATCGTCTTTGATACTTATGTCTGTAGCTCGTCTATAATTAGTTCCATTACGTACATGTAAAAGCCAAGTATGATTCGCACTAAGGTGATAATAACTGCGAGAACAGTTCAAGCCTCGCTGAATGTGCATAAGAGATATAAATAGGCCTACATTGCACTCTATACAATCCGTTTTCAAGTAAATACGATCGAATTTTTGGCATGTTGATCTTCCGTGCGTTTTGTGTGATATGTATCATGTGTGTAGGCTTATACCATACCAGTTCTGCTATCTTTAGATTCTTTATATTAATTAAAGAACGATCCAGTTAAACTTTGTCGTAGGAAAATTCGGAATTTCATATAGGCCTATTCCACGTATCCTAGTTTGTTTGTTTGGTTTTTTTTTTTTTTTTTTTTTTTAACGCGAACGGATAACGTTGAAATGCTCCATATCGTGGTCAATGTTCGAACCTACAGGCTTTTGGGTAATGGGAGTCGTTTAACTTATCGATGCATACAGTGGCAAGGGGGCTTCGGTTTTACTGCTTCATCTAAGGGTCAAGAAAAATCAGCCGCCTCCGGCCGAGTGGATTCGAGCCCACGACCTCGCGATCTGACGCCAAACACGATACCATAATTCATAGAACCACAACTGATTTAAAGTAACACTAAACTGCCGTCTGGACCGTTATAAGTTCTGAACATACGTAAAATTGTAAGGTTAGCGCCGATTCCAATAGGTATTCTAACAGTCACCAATTGAACGACAGACAACACCAAGACCAAACAAAAGGAGACAATAAGCCTAGAACAAACAGTAATTCTAAGAACACTTAAAGTAAAGTAACACGAACCTTACCAAATTATGGGAGTGAGTTCAGGTGTTCCGGAAGGGTAAGCAACTCCGCATGCGGCACCCGTCGTGTAACCTATGTTTCGAATCCGGCAATGGTGACATCTCCATATAAATGAACGATTTTTCAATGGAGCGTTAAAAACAAGAGCAAATATGCACGTGCAGAGACCCAAAAGTTTGTATACATTACAGGGTCGAGTCATCATTCCGACGTCCCATTTCTCTGCTAGCATCATTTTTCACAGTTTTTCAATCGCGTGTGAGTGTAAAGATGTGTGTTTGGGGATGGCTGGAGCAAATCTGTGCATAAAATAGCTTGTTTTAAAGTAAATTCTTAAATGGCTTTAAAAAAAATCTCATTGGCTCAAAGTACCGAGCATAGGCCAAAATTTGAAGCCCTTCACTGACAGTCTATGACATCATACGATTCATGAGCGGAACATGATCAATTATGACCTACGTAAATTTAATATGATATTTACTATTAATATCAAATTTTATGGACCAAGGTGGGGGAGAAACCTTTACCCAGATGCATTTCAACTTCTGATAGCCAACCAGAAATGACCCCTCAGACCTATTCTACATTTTACTATCACGCCAAAGACCATTAACTTGTAACCTGGTTCTTTAATCATACACATATATGAGTAGGGCAGTTGCACGTACCCTAGCATGCCCCCCCCCCTTATTACATTCAAGGGGATCATTACAGTCTAATATCAGTATATCAATATGTCTAGTAAGCACAAGAGTTATTCTACTGTTAAACGGTTAATAAACAAATAAGAAATAGACCTCCGTTTTATTCAAACCCTTAATATTATGCATGTGGGCGATCCAATTTTTTTTTCCTTGGGGGGATTATTCCTTTTTTTTTCTTTTTTTTGACAAGAAACGCCAGACCTCTGTGAAAGCAAGCATCTGATCATGCATCATAGGCTAATTATTACTGGAAAAATTAGGCCTACAAATTGGCAATGACAATGACAATATTTTATTCTCATAACCTGCAATAACAGTACAGAGAAAATATAACATGTTTATAATCAAAATAGTACAATCATTGTGCGCACATGCGTGGAGTATATTAGCCCAAGTTGATCTTACATTCTCATTATATTCAAGGAATGTAAACAGATTTTAAAATTACAGCAGCAATGTGACAACAAGAAAAATTGGTCACGAAGATTTTACACGTAATGTGTCTCATGATTAGTTTGCTATTTCAGTTACAGAGATCAATATAATGCCTCAACTTTTTCAGAGATTATTGTAAAGACCTATAACTATTATGGGGGCCAAAACTCTTCTGATCCCTCTCTAGTAATGGTCCTTTTTTTCTTTTTTCTCAAAAAAATAATAAAAACATAAGATGCCATTGATAAATATAAATTACAATATAGAGTATGGAATTAAAATGTTCTATTTAACTTGATAATAATAATCGATTAAAAATGACTATTTCTATTATTACCGGAGACTCAAAGTAATAACATTATTATTGAAAAACTATGATTCTTTCTATTAATTTTATTATACCCCCGCCAACAAAGTTGTAGGGGGGTATACTGGATTCACTATGTCTGTCAGTCTTTCCATGTATTCTGCACCATAACTCAGGTACCCATGGGTCTACAAAGTTGATACTTCACACA
>JACSZP010020072.1:0-10059 GCA_016161895.1 Pinna nobilis
AGCTGTGCATGGTATCAATATAATTTTAGTGTCTTACCCAGTATTTTGAAGGGTAAGGAATCAAATTAAATCTTTTTTGTAGAGATCACACCAATATTTTTTGCTGAGAAAGCATATTAAGGCCGCCATAACTGAAAATCTCATTTTCGTCAATATCTTAGTAATTGTTAATGATATCAAAATTATTTTGGTGTCTTTACACATGTTTAAGGGGTAAAGAGTCGGACTCAACCATTTGTGTAGAGATCACATCAATATTGTGTGCTGAGTAGGCATATTTAGGCGTCCGCCATTACTGAAAATCTCATTTTCGTCAATATCTTAGTAACTACTAATAGTATCAAAATAATTTTCGGAATTCTCATTTGTTTTAATTAAGACCGTTTTTATTTCCAACTAGTATCTGAAGAGGCTGGTGTGTTTATCATTCCATTATTACTTCATATTTGACTTAGAGTATTTTTCTTTATTAACGGATATTGAAATTTGTTTAAAGTAAGTGGAGCAATAAAGCTATCAACTCTGTAAGGAATACTGCACAATAATCAATTAGTAGTCGTAGCATTAATATACATTTAAACATAAACGACTATATGATACGTTATTGAATCTAACATTCCATTCACGACTGGTTTTTATTTTCATTTTAGCACTAAATTTTGTAGATTAAGCCTTTGAATATCATTGCAGATATCCAAGGGCATATGGAAAATTCTAGACGCTTTCGACTGAGGGTAACGTCACTGTTTCTTGCACCATGCGATGCACCATAACGCTTATTCGGAACTAGTTTCCCAAATGGTGATAGAACAGACATCTAGTAATTTTCCGGTTGAAATGAAGTTAGCGCGGGATATCGTCTCCCCGCTTCATTCATCACTAAAAGATACAATAGTCCTATAGTCCCAAACTTTATTTCATATTACGTGGTAAATGAAATAGTCCCATTATTTTGAATAATCCCCTTTCCATATTATTTTGAGCGTACGCCATAAAACTTTGTTGAATAATAATGATTTGAACATACGGACTGATCAAATCACTGTAAGGTGTTTATTATAAAAGTTAATCGGGTATTATTCGCGATAATTTGAATTTCGCGTAAATACCTGAGTACTGACTCGCGTAAATTGATCACTTACTATTCTAACCCTAAATACACGTGCACGATACAACATAAAGCTATTTCCAAAACCCGCAAAGTTGCGGAAACATTCTCTTGCGAATAGCTGTAAGACCACCAATTCAAAAAAAAAAAAATTTTTGAAAATTTCCTAGATTTTCAGTACCTTGCGAAATTTATTATTTATGGCCGTACAATTGAATTAATGTATAAAATATCACAACGAACAACTAAAATGACAAATGGACTGTCAGATTGAATTTAACTCATATATGCTAATTTGAAGAATAAAAAGGAACACTGATTATATCATGATACATGGGATTAGGAACATTGCAAATGCTCTGGGAAATTCCTTCTCTATCAATATATACCAGCTTCCATCATTTTAGACTGTTGAACTCCAAATTTCTCCAAGGTACAAATGGTTATCCTTTAATTCTTTTCTTTTATACTACTTTTCGATGAAAAAACGAGACAATTCAATTACTACGAGCTCATTTCATTACGCACTTACTTTTGGAAATGTCGAATTTACTCTGGGGTTATTTTTTAAAGTGCTGGCAGGAAGAGAGACGCCCTACGAAGAAAATTGTCTTTGACAACAATCAGATACATGTAGTAGCTAATTGATAATTTAGATTATTAATTTATTTTAATTTATTATCTAAATTATTTCTAGATAATTGAATCTGTGGTTAAATAAAGAGTTTTAATGTAATGAAACATGACAGGGAAACATCAATATTTTTTTTTTCAAAAACAATATTGTGTGAAATATTCATTTGTAAATGTAATGTTAAAAATTGTGAAAACATTTACAATGGTTAAGAATATTATTTGATGAAGTGCTCAAATGTAATCTGATATTTCAATAGATAGATATATGAACTCTGGTCAAACTCATGTATCCTTAAAGAGGCATTGCATATGCGTAAAAGTACATAGTTCAGTATGGGTAATTGAAAATACCCAATTGAAACAGGCTGTCTCTTTTACATTACTCGCATGTGTGGTCGATCTAGAGGCTGGAAACATATCTCACAAAACTGGCTGAGGTAAACCCTTTCCGAAAGTGCCGGAAGTGAGCAACGGGCGAAGTAAATATCAGATTGAGATCTTTCTTAACATAAGTTCAATACGTTTATTATGGTTGAATATGAAATGAATTTCATCGAAAATTACAAACCATACTGGAGATTATTTGCTTGTTTGGAAATTGTAATTTATCAAATGAAATATGTTTGCCTTCCTGTCTCATCCTGTGATGAAGCTAGTACTTTAACACATTTTGTGACTCTTGTAAACTACCTGTATTGTAGAGTAAGAGAAAACTAGTCAAGTATTTCAAGGAAAGTTTCAAAACTTCAACCCTTATCTATCTATTTGAAATAATTATCTACACCTAGCGAGGTCACATAAATACCGTGCTTACGTTGAAACCTTATTCACATTTACGATTCTTTACACAAAATGTTCCAGGCTGACGTGAATTGATCTATCACCAAATGCCCGACACGGTACGTTTTGACTTTTCTATTATGACATCACAATTAAATGCCCCGTCAAACAGTTGTTTGAATATGACGTCACCATTCGTTGACGTCAAAAAAGCAAACGAAGAGCTATATGTCAGACGTTTGGCGATAGGTCAATTAGTGGTTAGAGTGTTCGCCTTCTGATCATGAAGTAGTGGGTTCCTCAAATCCGAGACATGCAGCAATGGTCTATCTCTGTATTAGGTATTACATAGTAAAAACTGACGTTTCGTGTCTCAATAGATGTAGGTACCTTTAAGAACCTTCCCTGTTCTACGCCCATAAATCGCCCATCACTGACAAAGGGTGACATATCCATATCAGTGAAAGATCCTTAAGTGGGAAATTTAACGATAATACAACAAAACATCCAATATCCATAGCCCATCGAACACTACTGGTATATATGTGAATAAATTCTTCTCTTACTTCGTCTTACTTTTCTAGAATTGTAAGTCCGGATTCAATAAGCAAGAGGATAAAAAGGAGTGAAAAAATGAAAAAGGACAGAGAACGATACGAGCTTACAAAGAGAATGGGATCTATTAGCCGGGATGAGTAACCACTCTGTATTTGCATTTAGTTGATTGTATTTTACTTTATGGAAATATCGCAATCAGTATCTGAACTTTATGCAGTGAAAAAATTTAAAATTGACCACAGAATTTCTGCTGTGAGATGATCGAACCATGGCCAACCATTCTTGTCTCGGTAGAGTACCAGAACGTCATCTTGCTCTCAATATCACTGCGTATGTAAAAGTGGATATTTTTCATTCCTCTGACAAAGTTAGTCTTAAGATATAGTATACATCTATATGCTCTCGATTAGAAAAGAAATGAAAGGTCGTTTTAGTGCCTGCTATAGAAACCAACAAAATATATTGTACATTGAAATTCAAGTCAACAAAAAATATTTAAATCCTTAACAGTTGAATTGACATCAATATTATTAGTCGGAGTCAACCCTAAAATATTCGGTACAAACAGCTAATTCTTTTCCTCTCGCTTTTACCAAATAACGTAAAAAATTGATTTGAGGTATGGAGGATCTTGTAGACTTAGCAAGTTCTCAACTACCTCTAAGTGGCATTGAAATAAATACAAGAGATAAACCATAAAGAAGGGATAGTGCATACATTATTCATGCTAACATTGTCGTAAATAGCCTTTACAAAATCCTTTTTTTTTTGTCCTCAATTACAATTGTAAATTTGCTTTATGTCAAGAACAGTGTACTTTAATTCCATCGACCTTCGTCACGAAGCAGAATGTCAAACGATCAGAGTTGCAATACAAACACTTGACGTAACTACATATAGTACACTAAGAAGTGTCATAGCAACGAGCACCTGCAAATTTACTGCTTCAAATAAATGCAAGATTAATCTTAAATATGTACAACAATAAAACCGGCACATCAAAACAACAACCTTTATTAGTCAGTACTTTAATTCGATATATATTGATTCGATATCATGTCCAATAATATCAATTTCAGTGAAAGCAACCTAAAATGTCTTTGGATCTGTTTCATTTATGGCTGGAACATATAAACACACTCTAGCATACGATTCATGCATCTATCTACTATTCTCTACGTCTATCTTTTTCTCTTCAACTTTATTTCTGCTTTATTTTTTCACTCATGACAAAGACACTTCTTTCTAATTTTTGTTCAGTATGCATGGTCCTCTCAATGATATACCCGCTACAAAGTGAAAATTTGTGGATAGATATTATTGACATGGATTTTTTTCTTTGTGTTAAATGTTGTAATTTGAAATATAAATAGTACATTCACTTTCACGTGTTTACTGGAACTTTCTCGTTCAATCGATATCTTTCCCATGAGAAGAGTGAAGATCCACTTATGAATTTGAGAACAGTTTTTTTTATTATGTAGGTCTACTTGTTTCTGAAATTTTTAAAACATTTAATGTGTGGTTTGGACCATAACTGTATCTTATCAAACAAAAATATTCATAAATAGGAATCACTTAGATGCACCTTGTATTTTAAAGTGTCAATTAAACCAATGTTACGTTAAAACGTTACAACTTTGTAGCAGAACGATACAATTAAGTCGAAAATAGTTATACTCAATTTACTCGTTATAATCAGTCAATGAGAAGATCGATTCTAAATTAAACACTCTATAGAGTTATCCGAGAGAAAAAAACAAAATTACGATTACTATTCTTGCGGCTATTTGAAGATGAAATCCGTCATTCAACGGCAAAATACGTAAGACTTGTCTTGGTTGGTTGTATGGTTATATCGTTGTTTTACGTCCCACTCAATAATACATCACGTATATGGACACATCACCGTGTGCCGTTGAAGTGCGATAAATATTGCCTCTGCTAGGCACTTACGGTCGTAGAGCAGGAAGGGTTCTTTATCGTGCAAACACCTTCTGTGACAAGGGACCTCGATTTTTACCGTCTAATCCGTAAAACAGGAGCGGCCAACCGTACCGTGGCTTGGGCTCGGATCTGGATCTTTCGATTCGAAGTCGAACACGCTAACCATTAAGCCACGGCGGCCCTACAGACTTGTCTCAAAATAACTGCATAATAACTTGACAATGACGGGTATTACTACTCTGCAAAATGTTTTGTCACCAGTATTTATATAAAAGTTGCATATATTCGATATTTTAACTCGAAACGAGCTTTTAATATCAACAAGAGTGATACAATAAGAAAATAGATTTATGAAGAAATCAATAATTGATCCTGTAGACCATGGATATGGACCAAAAATGAAAACTGACAAAAACAGGCCGTCCATAAATAAAATTATGAGAATGTAGGTATAGTCAATGTAAAGGTCACTGAGGAAATAATAAACAGATATCAAGAAAGCCTTTGATATTTCCGGTTTGAAACAGGTATTTATTTTGGCTTGCACTTTAAATATGGATAAGAAGACAACGGTGAAAAAACAATTGCGTATTTGACTTATTTCTAAGAAAATTATTCACTACATCACGTGTCTTCGTATATCCATCCTTTCCCTTCACTTTGTACGTCTGGTTCTGGCGCCGTCGATTTATAAGAATTTATACGACTTTCACCAATATAAGCCCTCGGGTCACTGGGCAACGTCGTGATCCACTGACCAGTTCTTAACCTAGTAGGCTGTTTTAATCTGTTCAATTTATCTAAGAGTCCAGGAGTAATCGGACGATGTCTTGATGCATAAATTTTCCCATTTTTTGCCATTTGTTTTCCAATAAACGTCACTAAATTATTGTTATTAAGAGGGGTAACTGAATCTTCTTCATCTGACAACATAGGGGACGACTTGTTTCTCGCCACTTCTTTATTGAGATCGTTTATCAAGTCTGGTAGACTAAATTTATTGGTTTCAGGCCTAGAAAGGGGAGCACTAATTGGAACAATTCTTGATGAAGAGTCCTTTCTGTTCAGCGCCACCTTAGTTTCGATCAAATCAAGTCTATCGTAAGCTTGCTCACCATTTCGCTTTGAAATGGAGTCCGCAGTGCTTCCATCGACCGTACTGGCATTCCTAATCGATATTTGGCCGTTCCTTTCACGTGAAGCTCTGACTGTTGGCCTTGCCTCTGGACCAGGTGAATAATTTGACACTCGTTCCTTTTGGAAAGTTTGAAGTCGTGGGAAAAACGCTTCATTATTTGGTTTTTCACCTGCTACGAAAGAATAGCTTCTAGTAATCGCAGGTTGCCTTGAATACAAATATCCCATTAGATTCTTCCTGGCGGCATCCTTTCTTGTGTAGTAATACTTCCTATTTAAAGAAAATAGCATTCGATCATTACCATTGCCTGTCACCATATTTGTATCTCCTAAATTCAAAGAATTCCTCAGTAGATCAGGTGAATCGTTTACATGTTCCTTGATCACCACTTTTCGTCCCTGGAATTTGTGTGTTTCTGGTTCCCTTGGGAAAGGTTCACGATCAGGAGTATTTCCCGTGGTATGTGAACTGATTCCTTTGTGCATTGATTTCTCTTGTTTCTCGCGCCGTCACATTATCTTGGATCGATACAAATTGTACACCTTGTTAATACAAATACTTAGACATTTCCAGTCCAGTCTCAATAGATGAAAGAGGTGACGCCTTTTTATGATAGTACAAATAAAACCGTTGCCGTGAAACAATTAACGGGCACCTTCTCCTCTACACAAATTTCCAAACTGTCGACACAGAGTACATGAGAAACTGTAACAGTATGCTATGATTAATCCGCTTAGAAAACCCGTGGCCGACTTTATCTGCAAAATAGAGAGAAATCGATGTAGCATAAAAATAGAAATAATATTATTGAATTTAGGTATACTATCACAAGAATCAGAAAATGAAAGGCGTAGACGGCATTGCTATTAACCGGCAGTGACAGCTATTGGTGTATTTGGCACGCCATGCTTAAAAAGATAGATGAAATGAAAATGGCGTTTGATATGACTGTCTCAATTATTTAGTTTTTGTTGTTGTTGTGTGTTGTATTAGTGTTTACGCGACTTTCAACATAACTACAGTCTTATACATTTGCATTTGTTGCATGTAACTGAGGCAGTCTTCAGTAATTTGGATCTATGTTAATGAAAACTATCCAACGTAATAAGAAAATGTTAACGTTCTTAGCCATTTCTTAACATGACACCTTAGATTTTACAGTTTCATCCTAGGGTAGATAAAATTGTTTCAGCATTAGATTTTATTATTTTTTGAAAATACGAGACCATTACGTTGGTTATGCTACCAATGAAGTAAACATTTTAGAAATGATTTTCAGCAAACAAAATCCCTAAGAACGCAATTTCTAAAACCAAACTTGATCGCTGTAATTACAGGGTACACTGCCTTCGCTTTATTGTAAAAAGAAGGTTTTGGCAGCCAGTGTTTGCGACAATATTGTGTTGATTCCAATGGCAATGATCAATGGACCAGTATTTGTCCATAGTTCTTCAATTAAATTACATATATTCAACAGTGTTACGAATAATCATTGCAGATTTGCCTTTTACTCCCGTTATTTTTTTTGTTGGTTTTTCTTTTTTGGAAAAAGGCCATATCTTTTTTTATTAAAACCTTGTACGGTTTTAGGAATTGGAACATACTATGTAAAGGTCTGTATGGTTTGTGTCGAATTCTGAATCCCGCTTAATAAAAAATTAACTCTCTTTTGAAAAGTTGTGCCAAGTCCTAGTTACTTTGGTTAAGGAATGATCAGGTCGTGGGGCCATAAAACTTCTTCTTTCATTTAAAAGTAAATAAATTACAATTCAACATTGGAAAACGTTGTGTAAAAAATTTTCAAACTTGAAGTTCTCATATTTTATGGTCCCAAGGTCTGATGTTAGTATCAATCCTATGCATTCTTTCAGTATAAAATCAGTAATTGAGCCTGTTACTTAAAGGTCGGTTCACTGGAAGATTTGTCTTAAGAATCTGTCAGATATATGGATACGTCAACAGTGCCAGTGATGTGCAACACATTTGGCCTAAGCTCAACACTTATTACAATTAAGCAGTGGAGGTTCTTTAATGTGCCTACACCCACCACCTCGGGTTTTACTGTCTCACCCGACGGACACGGAAAGCCAATGTCAGCGTGGCACGGGTTCGAGCCCATCACCTCACGATCAGAATGCAAACATACTAAACCCTGAGCTACAGCAGCTCCGTGTTATTGTTTGTTTGTCTCAGTCGACCATATTTCAATTTTCTCGGTATTTTCTGTGAGTATTAATCCGAAGATATCCATAACCAAAGTGCAAAAACCATATCAAATGTAGCAGTTACTACTTTAATTTAAAAAAGAATTCTCTTCTCATGTTTTAATTAAAGTTTGTTCTAGGAATATTGATATGAATTTTATGTGCACCGGTAACGATATCAAACTAGTTATGCAATGGAACTTATTCAATACAATGTTCATGTACCAAATGAGGATTATACTTCATATACATGTAGTGTACAAACAGGATATGCTTCGATTTCAAAAGCCAGGGATGGGCGATTACATACAAAGTACAAACACTCGGAATCGCCCAGGACGTATTAACAAGAACTGATATCTTGGAAAGAGTGAACAAAGGAAACGCGTTATCACTGAATAGTTACAAATACGGGGACGAGTTACAAATACGGGGGATGAGTGTTCACTTTGAATGCGACGATATTAAAAACGAAATTTTGGAACGAACGAAAAAGTGGAATGTGCCTTAAATAATTTGTATGGGTACTTTAACCGACCAAAACATCGATTAAAACATAAACGCCATTATCACAATAAACATCCAGTTTTTATTCAAAGGTAGGTAGATATATGTGTAAACAGAAACATCAAGATAGACATAAATTATGATCTGTCAACAGGGAAGATAAGGCAACTCTTACATGCTTTTACACTTCATCATTTAGATTCATTCGGAAATGAAAGATCTCAGACTGCTTTGAGCGTTGCGCTTTAATTAAGAGAGCCTTTACCGTAAATCCAGTTTTATTCAAATGGATTTTAATTTTGAGTGGTTACGTTGATAAATGTCGCTGAATATTCTATCATTAAAAAAAACATGAACTGTATAACATATAGTCATACCTTTTCCCGCAGAGTCGCGCAGATATTCTCTCGCGAATATATGTCAGACCGCTGAATTTCCAAAACAAAGTTTTGCGAAAGTTACAGGATTTACGGTAAAATCACTGACTTAGTAAATTATGATAAAGTCGCATTTGTCTAAAAACGGATTATTTATACTAAAACCAACCTATTGCTGACCTTGTCGACATAGATTTTATTTTCTTTTTTCAATGGGTGAATTAGAAGATACCAAGGGGCATTCCAAATAGAATAAGTCAACGACAGACAAAATCTTGACCAAAACAAAAAGGAGACAAAATTACAAACAGAAATACACAAAAACACTTATAACTAAAAATAGTGAAACACGAACCCCACTAAAAAACTGGGGGTGAGTTCAGGTGCTCCGGAAGGGTAAGCAACTCCTGCTTCACGCGTGGCACCCGTCGTGTNNTACAATGCGAGTAATTACGGGTATAAGAGTACTATACAAACAAACTATGACAGCGGACAAGGAAGAGCTATTAATACTCTATCTCAAATAAATCACAAAATATCTGCGGGGCCTACGAAAGTGAAAAACTGGGTGCTTTATGTTTCCAGTGGGAGATGGTTCGTGACAATAATAATCAAGAGAGGATAAAACTATTTCAAACATGTGAATTTAGTGATTACAATGTGTGCATTACCATGGACAGTTAGCGATAACACAATAAGAGCGGCGTAGTCCTTGGTATTTACCTCGAGACACCAGTATTTTGGCATTTGTTATAATTCCTAGTTCTTCATAGAAATCTCAGTATGTGACCTTAAATCTCGAAT